>KQ964424.1:147747-173327 GCA_001566745.1 Conidiobolus coronatus NRRL 28638
TCATTTATACAAAAAACTAACAGAAATATTCTCGACTTGCTATCTGAAAACTATTTGACTACACTCCGTATAATTCGGCGGCGAAGGCCGGGGAGGCTCATATCTAGGCAAAGGCTCTATAAACTCTCTACTCAATCTCCTCTCGTTATACCCATAACCATCTTCATCATCAAGATAACCACCAAACCATTTATCAAACTTCGAGTAGCTAAATGCTAAAACGATGATTATAATGAATACTATAAGTAAAAAAACTCCTAATATTATAAAATCTATCATTTATATGTATATTAATTATTATATGTATTTTTATTTTTATTTTTATTTTTTATTGTTGATATAGAGCTTGTATTTATACTCTTTAAAATTTATTAATTCAAATTACTTTTAAAAGCCAATTAGTAATGTTATTTTGTTTGTTGTTTAAAATAAATTATTGAGGAAATACTACATTAGTAACATAGAAATAATAAGTACTTTAATTGACTAAATTGGAATATTAACTTGGCATAAATTAAATAATTAAAATCTACATATTTTTGCCAAAACTAACTTGTATATGAATAAGCAGATAAAAGTTAAACGATTAATTATAGGGTAAAAGCTAGCGATATGTGGCTATTATTAATATAAAAGCATTGTTAATATTCAAAATTTTAATTAAAGCGGATAATCTTATAATACCATATCTATACATTACCAAATATAACTAGTAGCATTGATAATTTAATACTCGTGAAGAAAAAAATTAATATGAGAGGTTCTGGTTAACTTGACTTAAATTTGCGTGAGCTCAGTTCAAATTTTTAATTTTAAAATAAGCTAGTTATTATCTTATATATCCATTATTTAAAAGAGAAAACTTAGTAATAATACACTAAAATACTATATTACCAATAATATCTAAAAAAAGATATTATTTAATACAATATAAATTATAAAAATAGAAAAAATTTAAACTTGCCCTAAAAAAATTTTGGACAAATTTTCCTTGCTTTAACCAGAATCTTTCATATTATTTTTGAATAATATTTCTTCAGGTTAATTGGAATTAATATGTCATTTTATTAAAAAAATCATTTTTTTTATTATTTTGATCTAATTTTGCAAAAACTCTCTCATTAGTATATATAAATTATTATATATTGGCTTTTATAGTTCAAATTTTTTTATCTTATCATCTATTATTCAACACAAAAACATGTCTAAAATACAAATTAAAAAGCATAAAAACTATCCATATAAATTTAGTAGTTAATAGTTAACTCCACATTAATAATATTCACTATGCAAAAGAACAGTGCTCCACTAACTCATTCCATGAATAGGCCATTCTATTAAGAAAAACTATTTAGATAGTTAATATTTTCTTATATATTTTATAAACTTTATCTATAATATTCTATTGTTATAAACTAAATTAAACCCATGAAATTTGTAGGTTAATATATCATTTAATCGATATATACTGTCTATATGTGCAATATGCAAACTAATAAGCTGATTTTTAATTTTTTGAACGTTGCATTACATAGAAACAGCCACTAGGGACGCAGAATAGGAATTATTTATCTTTTAAAAAATAAACTTTTAAAAGTTTCGGTTAATCTTATGTTTTATTTTATAAAATACATGATTTAAATTATATAAATATTATTATTAGATTATATAACTCTATAATTAACTACTACTGCAAACAATTTGACTACACTCTGTATAACTTGGCGGTAAGTACCGTGAAGGTTCATATCTAGGCAAAGGCTCTGTAAACTCTCTACTCAATATCCTCTCATTATAGCCATAATCATCTTCTGTATTAAGGTAATAGGCAATAGATTTGTCTAGCTTCCAGTAAGTAAAAGCTAAATAAATTAGTACTAATACTAATATAAATATTAAAAATACAAGTGCTAACAACTCTATCATAGTGTTGTAGATATTAATCAATTATCTAGTTTTACTGCTATGATATTTGTATTTATACTATTATTATTGGAATAATATGAGTTACTAATAAAGTTAAACATATTTATTAGTTTTATTGCATGCTTTATAATAAATAATAACTATAATTTTGTTTTTGTTTTTATAAATAATAAAAAAATTTATGCAAATTATTAAAAAACCAATATTCCGAAAGTTAATGTTAGACAGTTTGTCAATAAACTCAAAAATTATTTTTAACACTTCCAAATAAAAACAATTTGGTATCGTATCAAGTGTTTATAGTCTAGATTATCTAACTCTTATTTAATAACCATTATAATATTATTAAACTCACTTTACGTCGAAGTTATTATTTATGCTAATTTTAGCTTATCTTTAAACTAATTTCGGATATAACACGTGCATGCATAGCAGAATAAGTGCTACTCTTTTGCATAATAAATATATAGTTTAAATAACATTTAATTAACTATTCTCACTTTCTCTAGTCCAATAATTGTCCAAATTAAAAAAATCAGTTTATAATGCTGTGCACTGTAATTTAAAATTCATTTTATCAAGTTTTTATATCTAATTTAATAACTCAAACCATACGTTAAAATCGGCATAATGACCGCTACAGTATAAGTTTTTGTTTATTTTAAAATCTTCTGGCATAAAGTAAAATAAATAAATAAAAAATGTTTTTGGGTAAAAGAATTCTAAAAAAGCAATATAATAAAGATAATTAGAGAATAAAGAAAAGAGCGAAAGGAATAGTATATAAATTTTAAATGAAAAAAGACTGGTATATTAGAAATAATAATAATAATAATAAAAATAAAAAAAATAAATAAATAAAACAAATTTATTTGTCAAAGTCAATAAAAAATTTTATTTGTTATTATGTTTGACTTATTTGTTTATTATGAGAACTATTAAATTTGAATCAAGTTAACTAACAAGCTACTATGGCCGAGTGGTCTAAGGCGGGTGACTTAAGATCCCCTCTCGAAAGAGGCGTAGGTTCGAACCCTACTGGTAGCATTTCTTTTTTGCTAATAGCTTCCTATTTCTATCAACTACCTTTATTAATCTCCATTCCCACTCATCCTAAAATGCTGCCAAATTAGTAATTTTATTATGTATATTACTTTCAAATATTCTGTTTAATTTTCAAAATTTTGCGGTTATTTTACATTATATGGTATTATGAATTAAGTTAATATCTTCTCAGCGCTAATCACTATTACAAATGATTTGACTACACTCAGTATAATTTGGTGGCAAAGATGAAGTACGCTGATATCGTGGCAAAGGCTCTGTAAACTCCCTACTCAATCTCAGTACAGTATAGTCATTATAATTATCATTTCCGCGGATGGCATCGTTGTCGTTAGTGTTATAATCCATCCACTTACCCATCCTTGAGTAAGTTAAGGCTATACCGCCCAGTATAAATATTATAATAAGTATTAAAAATATTAATGCTAGTAATTCCGACATCTTTTTTGTATATATTAACTAATTTATTTTTGTTATTGGTATTGAGTTTGTATTTATACTTTGATTTTAGTTTGAATTACTTAATAAAGCAATTTAATAACAGTTTCTGAGCTTTATATTGTATAGATAAACTTAATATCAACTGATAACTGTTCTAATTTTTCTTAATGGTAAAATAAATTAGCATTTTTAAAATTTAATGCATATCTGAAAAAACTTTTATACCGAGGAGTGTTAGACATTTTTGCCAATAAATTTTCTGCCAAGTAAAAGTAAAATCTGGGCTCTGTATTGAGCATTTAATAATCGCAGTTATCAGAACTTTTATCGATAATTAGGTATTTTACTTGAATTTATTACATCACCATTATTCAAAGTCAATAATTATTCAGAAAGAAATACACCCATTTTTTGTTATAAGAAAAATGTTGTAATCTTGAATTTCGCCAAAACTAAGTAATATGCTCCTTAAAATGTGCTTTTACTCAAAATCTATTGGATAATAGGCTCCGATTCATGATGACAGCATTTTTCTTATAACGAAAAACGGGTGTAATTTGATGCAATGGATAATATAGGCAAGTTAACCACTGCTATATACAAACGGTTTAATGTAAATCAAGCTCCATTAATTGACTAGCTTTTTTAATCAATTGATATTTAATTTAACTACAGAACATTGAGTTTATCATTTAATTGTTAACATTCTAATCATAACTATATAATAAATTAATCAATTTTTTATATTTTTCATTGATCTATTAACTAATATTTTACTTTTTTGGATAATTATCACACTTATGCAAGGTATATATAACTGGTATATTAACTGAAAGAATTTTATTAAAAATTAATTTAAACTTTAGCAGAGTTCAACTGTTTTTATCAAAAAGATACTGTAAGCGTTAATAGATATGATAGCTTTTATATTAGTCAATCAATTGACTAATTTAATTAATTTTTCATTTTACATTAATATTTTTGGTATATTTCATTATAATTTGAAATTAATCACATAATATATAATATATAATATATAATATATTGTATCTCATATTAAAATTTAAACATTTATATTGCTAATAAATAATCACATATATTTTTATTGTATACTAATTAATAACTCTAACTTCGATCCTTTCTGTTTCATTTGCAACTCCTTCGCGATCACCATCACCATTCCTCCTACTTTCCTGTGAACTTTCTGCACAATAATCCGGTGGCGCTTCATAAACTGGTAAAGGATCCAAAAACTCTAAATTCAAATCATGTAAATTCCCCTCAGCCTCTCTATTCTCTCTTACAATCCTCCTCAGCTTCTTATTTTTATACCAATTTAAACTCAACAAACCAACGATAGCAACAACTACAACGCTAAGGGATATTAATACTAGATCGGATATACTGGTCCCTGGTATGTATGACATTGTTTTTTTTGTGAAAAAAGTTTAGTTTTGATGAAGGGAGGGTATTTATATGGATCTGTAAGCATGATTGTTTTAAGTCATATGAATTTTAGCTCCAAATTACTTAATTATTAGATAATATTATTAATTTTCATAATGATAACTCCTTGCATTTTAATATTCTATTATTAATATTTTTTACACTAGTGAATGTTCTATATTTAGTATATTTGAAATATAAAAAATCTAATATTCGGATAAATTGTTCAATTTAATCAAGTTTAAGCGGTGTAAGATTTTGAAAAAAGAACAAAAAGCTGATTAGAAGATATATATTAAGTAAATAAATTAATCGAGGTATAATTTGCTAAAACAAAATATGTAAAAATAGAGACATATTAGCAAAAAGTATGAAGAAACGCCCAATGTGGGGCTCGAACCCACGACCCTCAGATTAAAAGTCTGATGCTCTACCGACTGAGCTAACCGGGCTTGCACTTTAGAAATTTTTTTAAAATATAGCTAATTTTTTTGCTTCCAATAACACTGTTTTCCTATATCATTAACTTTTATATACTCATTTACCATAATCTTTTTTCAATTCATTACTCATTCAATAACAATATTCTATATTTTTTACGCTCTCTGTACTTACATTCACTTAATTCCCATTATTAATAATTTATTATTCTACTATGTATAATACTTTTCAATTGTTGATTATACTTCAAAATTGAAATGGAATTTCTCACCCATTCCTAACAATAACATTGATATTAAGCTATAATATAAAGCGCTTTACTGTATATAATATCGTATAATTTTATTTATTATAGCTAAAACTTAGCATGAAAATTTAACATAATACTAAAAACTACAACTCATTTTTACAACTAACTATGCTACTTTAACTGGATTATTAATGAAATATAAAACCAATTTTCTGGAGTCCATTATCAGTATACTAATATTAGTATAACTAGTAAATTTAAAATTATTTGCAAAGCTATATAAATAAATAATAGCAAAGAAAAATTTCTGAATATTTATATACAAAACCGCTAAATAAAAAGTATAGTGATTTAGCATAAAAAACTGGCGCATTATAACAAAATTTTTAAATACATAGATAAATTAATTATTAGTCATTAAACTTAAGCTAAATATAATTAAAAAATATGAATAGAGATATAATTAAGCCAAAAAGTAATTGCTACCAGTAGGGTTCGAACCTACGCCTCTTTCGAGAGGGGATCTTAAGTCACCCGCCTTAGACCACTCGGCCATAGTAGCTTATTAGATAAATATACTCAAATTTGATATATAATTATTTATTATTTTTATATTTTATTATATCATTTTAGTTCAATTTTTACTCTTTTCTTTATTTTTCTTTTTTCATCTCTTTATTTATATATATCACTATATAATTTTTCCATTATTATATTTCTATTTTTCATATTATAACAACATTTACAGCAATTATATATCATAAGTAATATAAATTTGGCAATAAATATTAATAATATCTTTAAACTATTGAAATTATTTGAATGATATTATAGATATCATAGTTTATAGTCTCATAATATTTATTTCTATCAGAGTTACTTGGATTATTTCAATTTTTATATTGCAAATGTACATGGCAATTAATCAAATAACATGACGTCAAATAGTTATTTTAAAGAGCATAGTATTAAATTTATGTTAATTGATTAGAATTTTAGCACATAGAATAATTTAACAAATATTACTATTGTGGTTAATATATATAATTCTTTGAGTAAAAAGCTAGTTAACTTTCGAATATGTTTGTATCAACCGCTGCATAATGAGGTACTTAATATACTCCTCAATTAAATAATAAATATTTTTGTACTGATTTGTATACTTATATCACGCTACTTTCACTCAATTATTGATGCTAATAATTATAATGAAATTAATTTAAGCAAATATCTATCTATTATCGAAAGAGTAATGATATCTGCGAATATTAAACACTCTTTACAATAGTGGCAAAGATATTTTTTTTGTTATAATTTATATGAAAAATGTCTATCACTCTACTTGGCATAAAAAGATTTTTATGGTTTGCATTAATTAAATTTTATTTTATGCTAAGCTAGTTTGCCATTAAGCATATACAAAATTTATTAGTTTATTTGTTAATTACTGGTTATAAAACTAAAAAATTATTTTTAATTTACCTTTTAAGCAACCCAAGTTATTTTTGGCAACAGTATATAAATACAAGCTCCATAACACCATCTTAATAATAAAGATTAATTAATATTTACAAAACATGCAAAATTTACTAGTATTTGGATTTTTAACAATTGTATTAATGTTCATGCTTTTTAGCTTAGTTATTACTTGCTCGAGGTTAGATAGACGAGTAGGTTATTACACTGGTGATAGTGACTATGATTATAGCGCAAAGAGATTGACTAGCGAGCTTACAGAGCCTTTGCCTAAATACGAGCTTCCCCAGCCTGTACCACCAACCTATACGGAGTGTAGCCAAATAATTTGTATTAACAATTAGTTTGAGAGTCATAAAATTTAATTAGAATATGCATATAATTATAATCGTGATTATTTAAAATAATCACAAAAATCTTTAAAACTACTTACTATAATAGATAAACCTTAGAAGATAATTAAAGAATCATTATTTCTGTATAATAAATTTATTAATAGAAATTTAACATTAGTGCAAATTTATAAAAAAATAATAACTTTATGGCTTATATTTAAGTTTATATGACAGTTTTTTGAGATTTTAGTAATCTAAAACTAATATTATTTGTTTAAGCTTCTGCAGTTATTGCACTTTAATTAACGAGTATGCATATAAATTTGTTAAAATATGTCAGATTGTTATGAGTAATTTTGATATTTACGTTTTTATTAGCATTGCAAAAACATAATATTACAGCATTATAATAAATTAAGATTTTTATTTTATAATTAATAGGCCTATTTTGTTTTCACCAAATTTAAATTGCTAATTGTAAAAGTTTAAATAAAAAAGAATTATAAAATAACGAAAAGATTGGACAAAAAAGTAATTGCTACCAGTAGGGTTCGAACCTACGCCTCTTTCGAGAGGGGATCTTAAGTCACCCGCCTTAGACCACTCGGCCATAGTAGCTTAATAAAAAAGCGACTAAAATATTAATAATTTTTATTAAATTCAAACTTTATATCTATATATCATCTTTACCATTTTATTTTTCATTCCCTTCCTCCTAAACTTTATCATTTTTTTTAATTATCTCTCACATTTTTATTAATAATTCCTTATACATTAATTGCTTCTATAATGAAGTATATCTCATATTTTGAATTTTTCTTAAAAATGGATTGAATTAATATTTGACAATATGGTATAAATCTTTAAAATAATATAGTATATACTTAATACAATTGTTAATAACCAAGTTAAATATTGAAGGGGCGAAACGAAGTTATTGGCTCAATATTGCCTATAGCTATATATCTAACATGAATAATAATGGACTTAATTAATTGACATGGGCATTTTATTTGAAATTAGCTTAAATTTCAGTTTTAGTTAATTTTAAGTTAATTTTAATGTATATTATTTTTTAATAGTCGCTACTGATAGCTTAATTATATAATTAGCTTTAAAATATATTCACTAATAGATATAATTGCATTTATGTATTTGCATTATATAAGTTAAGCTATTATGAAGCTGAACCTAGTTATTAATATTTAGATATTTAAATGAAATTTAATAAATATTTTAAACATCAATAAATTATTATAATTTTTAACTAAATATAGTTATAATGAGTATAATGGATATACTTTTATATTAGAATAATATATATTTGTGTATCTATGATCAATAGCAATCATTACAATACAAGCGAGATATTTTAAGAATCTAGTTACTTATAATTGAATATTTGCTAGGTCAAAAAATGGTTTTTTTAGTAATTTATGTGCAACAGAAAACTTGATCGTTGTCAACAAAAAATATTTGAAAAAGGTTTTCCAGTAATTAATAATTAATCAAAATTTAATAAATAACAATTCAAAATTAAAAAATTGAATATAGTAAGTGTATTTCAAAGCTAGAGAATAATACTGTTAGAGGAAGAGATATCGATAGTGAATATAACTATTTAAACATTAATAAACTTATGTCCAGTAAAAACAAAATTTGATTGAGATCTGATCTGATTTATTAAAATCTTGATAGTAGAGATCTATAATGATTTGCTTAAAAGTAGAAAATAAATTGATCTCTACATCTCATAAATTCGATAGAATCTTTTTATATTTAAATAAATATTTCGCCTAACCTATATAATAAAATATCTAAAATTTTTATAATCAAAAAAGATCCAAAGATTTAGAGATCTAAGTTCTGATCTAAATTGAAATAATAAATATTCAAATTATCCAAACCAGAAAAAACTAGAATAACAAAACAGATCTAGATCTGCTTTATTCTAGAAATTCTAAATAGTATTAATAGAAACATATCTTAGATATAAACTTACTTGATAAACAGTAGAGAGTTATACGCAAATAATATGATAGAGAGTATTCTAAATATAAAGTTAAATAGATTATCTTACACTAAATAGCTATGAATATAGTACACTTTGGGGGCAAGAAAGAGTGAGTTTGGACAAAATGATATTTCGCTTTTTGAAGCCTCGATGGGAGAGAGCTCGATGATTTTATTAACAATGGATCGTTTAATCGAAAAGACCGAAACCCATATCGTCATCTTCTTCTTCTTCTTCTTCAGCGGGGGCAGCGGCAGCTTCTTCAGCAGCGGCACCACCAGCGGCAGCAGCACCACCAGCAGCGGCGGGGGCAGCACCACCGGCACCAACGTTCATGAGTAATTCACCAACGTTCTTACCTTCGAGGGCCTTAGCGAAGATGGAAGCCCAGATGGGTTCGATTTCAATACCAGCGGCCTTGATGAGGGTGTTTAATTTGTCGGCAGTGATTTCGACGTTGTCATCTTGAAGGATGAGGGCGGCGTAGACGACGGCTTGTTCGTTGATAGAAGACATTATTATGTGTGCGGAAAGTAATTTAACTCGGTGAGAACTATACGCCTACACAAAATTAAGTAAGAGGAAGGACAATTAAATACTAGTTTGATTTTTAAAAAGTTTGTAGATCTGGCCATATTAAAATTGTGGGATTCAAAATTTTTCCTATTGTTTTTACATTTTAAACGAATAAATTTAATGGGATTACATTAAGAATATGGAGAAAGAAAGCTTAGTTATATCTATTCAATGCTTAACTGAATGTATACTGCGAAATATTAATATAATAAAGAATCTCTAAATAGTTTACATTTTAATTTCAATAAATACAAAAAGTTTAATTAACTTTATTCTCTTTATAGTAAACAGCCCAGTCGTTTTTATTAATCTGGTTCCTTTTAATTAGTAATTGATCAATATTCTTAATAGTTTCATTATTAAAACAACATTCTGTTAACTCTTCTCTCTCGCTATCTATAATGCAAAGCATTAAGTTTAGCGAACTTGATTGAAATTGCTCTATAGCTTTTTTTGAAAATCCTAAATTACTAACTAATACTCCCAAGTATAGCAAATTTTTATGATGTATCCTATTCTTATATTGAAGTAAACTACCCTCAAATTCTCTAACTCTATGGGGTCCTAGTAAGCGTTTTTCATGCTTACACTGTCCTACAATATCCAAGTTTAGCTTTTGTGTAAGCTTTAAATACCCTAAAAAATCAACACCTTTATCGTTACACTGTCCTGTTCTAACGCTTTTTATATTCAATTTAGTCTTAAGGGTTTCAATAGTTAAGTGCTCAAATTTTGTCCCTTTTTCAACGTTGCTCATAGGAACTGTAGTGTATCTCCTTATTAAATGCCTCATCATCATCATTATTGTTATTATTATTGTTTTTTGGCTATGACTTGCAATTAAAAATTCAGGGTTAGTCTTTTATATAAATTAGACTATTTGCTATTATGGGACAAAGTTAATATTTATATTATCAATATTAAACTGTTGAGTATTTATTGGTACTTGTATAGAATTGACAGTTGTTAAACTGTTAGCTATCATATATAGTAATACAGTATAGATATTGTTGTATAGATGATAATTAACATTAAAGTCACATAACGAATATATAAATATCAAGAAATAACGCTTACCTAAGTTAACAAATCTAGCAAGCTATCTAAAATAGCTCTGTGATATTATCTTAACCTAATAGAATAAAAATCTTTAAGTATATATGTTGACTCATTAGACTCTAGATTCGTATTCTGAAGATTTCAATTTGTTCGAAAGTTATCAATATTATGGTTTTAGCTTGATATATTTAATAATAAAATGATATTCAATGTGTTTCATTGTACATCTATTTAAGCCAAATATAAAAATGCTTAAATGCTGAATATGCAGAATTAAAATATATAAAACTGATAGTTGTAGAATTGAGATGAAACCTTCAGAACCTGGATCCAAAGCCAAGAGTATTATAATGTCCGCGTATGCATTCGAAAATAATGAAGCCCATAACCAGTTTTTTATTTAAAAATTTAAATTGAAAATGGAAAGCAAAAATCGGTCAAATTAGAGCTTTTAGTACGATTTTTAGTGCATATTTTATTAAATATTTTGCTAAGTTTTATATTTAAATGCTGTTTAAAGAGAAAAAATATATAGAAATATTGTGGATATTTATGAGGTTTATATACAATATCCTCAATATTTGCTTAGTTTTATCTCTTTTGAACTATAATAGATGTGTAAGTTACAGACAGAATTAAACATTAAAACTTGGCACAAGAATAAATATAAAATATTAGCTATTATTAGTTAACTAACAATATTGTAGTTTTCAAATATTACCTTCTTCAAAACTTTCACGAATAATTCACTGAGGTATACATAATTAGTTAAATTAATACTCTAAACTTTAACTAGCTTATAAAAGTTAGTTAATAAGTATATTTGTCAAATATCCTCATCGTCATTTTATTACTATCAAAGTTATTATAAACTCGCTTTAAAGTTTAATAAAACAACTTTTAAAAATAGACAAAAAAAAAGTTATATTTTCACATGAATATAATATATAACAATTTTAGCTAATATATCCTTCATATGACTTGTTCATACCTTTTAGAGTTAACCTGAATTGGGGCGCGTCGTCACCACTATCAATTAATTGTGAAGTAATTAAATACTTAGAATATCATATTCTAATAATCGGCTATTTTTACTTAGTTTTAAAGAGTTAGTACAATATTTATAAGTATCAATAATACGGAGTAACTTATACTCTTAAAGTATAAGTAATAAATAGAAAGAAAGAAAAATGAGTAGTACTTTTATTTAATATATTTTTTTCGTATATAAGAAATCAGAATATAGTTAAGCAAATTAGTGTATGGTATAAAAGTAATAAAAATATCTTAGCTCACTTCAATGTGTGTATAATTAATAATATTCAATCATTTTCTAAACCATTTATCCTGTAACTTGTCAAATACGGAGGATAATAGCTGAATACCTTTGAAGTCTCTCCCATATTGAATAAAGTCTGTTAAGAATTTGGTTTGTTTACCACTTGAAAAGCTTTCAATGTATTGATCAGTTAACTTCATACTGGGTTTAAAAATACTAGCTACAGCGATTAATGCGGTATCGACATGATCTCCAACCGATAAGTTTATGTGCTGGTTTTGAGTAGTTTGTTGGAAAGATTGTTGGAAAGGGTCGTCATTTATGTGATTTACATAGTCTTCGCAGTCTTTATAGCCTTTAATAAACTTAATTGATACGCCGCTTAAAGGGTTAAATCTAGAGGACTTTTCTTCATCTTTGTGATCTTTAGCAAAGCAAAGCATATAAGAAGCTAATTCTCTTTCCTTATTAAATTTAGTTGCACTTTCTAAATATCGGAAACAAACTTGATCAATTGAGGATTTTTGTATTGTACTAGTTGCAGAGGAGAGAGGAGGTAATAGTTTAGGAACCGTAGGAATTGTTCTGGCATCTAATGTGGCATAAGGACTAAGGCGGGAAGCAGGAGTGGGATTTGATTTCAAAGTCATGTTCAAAGTAAGTTAGTTTTTTTTGTTAGGATAAGAGTAAAAGTACAAAGGAGCGAAGCGGAAGCGGATTATTTTAAGTTATAAAGAAAGTTAAATGAAGCGAAATGATAATTCGTAGTGATTAGCTTCAGCTCAACTGAAAGTAAAAAGAGCAGTCCAATAATAAATGAATGTGTTAGTTTTATAAATGTAACCTAATAAAATAAGCAGCTATAAAGAGCTTTAGGTTGTATTGGGTTGATTATAGAGTAAAGGGAAAGGATTTAACACTGAAAAGATAAAGAGTGAGAGAAGCGATATTTAAATACAGGGTTTAATTAGATTATAAAAATAAAAAATTTTCTCCCTATGTTATCTAAAACCAAATCAATTTCCATTCAGCATAATTAATTTCACCTCTGCTAAATTTAGTAACTTAGCCAAATTTCCCCCTCTAATTGAGCCAATTAAGTTAAAGGGAAGAGTTATGGGAAAAAACTTGGGTCAATTTTTAGAAATTTGGGCCCATTGATATGGTAATTTCGGTCATATGATTGGACTGTGGCCCCATTAGACCAGAGGATCAGCATTTATGATTATCAGTGAAAGTGAAAAGAACACTTGAAACAGCTGTCAAAACTAGTGTTTACCACCTGTAATAAGCGCAATGAAATCACAATTTATATGTCTTATAGCTTAACCTCCTAACTTTAACCAATAGTGAAATTATCCAAAAGTTGATTATGACCCCAATAATTCAAACAATAGAATAATAAACTGTTTCAAAATCAAGTGTAAGCAAAATTAACAGACTCCGTTTAATATAAATTAATTGATATGATAGGTCAAATCTGATAAACTAAGTAAAAATTATCGACTCCAGATTATTTGTTCTATTGGCGAGAATAAGAATAAAAGATTTAGGGGGAGATACTGGCAGATATTGGGGAGAATCTTATTCAAAAGGTTCAGATTTATTTATTACAAGTGGTGTGAAGGTTTCAAGGTTAATACAAGTGGTTAATATTATAGTGGTTCATATGGATACTGCTCAAGACGGATAAATTTATAGCTATAGTCGTTAGACTTATTATTAGCTATGGGATAACAGTTTAATAAACGCCCCGTTTTTTAAATAAAATTTAAGCAAGTGACAATTAATTTTAAATTATGCCCATTGATAGTGAATAATTGGCAAGTGATCTAAAAATCAATTGAGAAAGATTTTTACAAAAGATAAAAATAGGTAAAAATATATTAATAACAGGTAATAAGGTATATAGTTTAATTTGATATATTTGATAGATAGGGTTTTTCTCGTTAAGAATAATGGTTTTTAAAAAGGGGGAGAAAATACGAGATTTTATTGATAGTAGAGGCCTGATCTTGATGGATCTCTTTAATTCGAAATTTAATTAATTATAGGTTTATTCTAAATATTATCTAGTTTTTTCTTAAGTACTAAGAGCTATTTAATCAGTTATAATTCGTATCTAAACCAATAATCTAGACATTTTAAATATACATCATATAGTGGAATATACATTAATTAATTAATGCATACTTTAATCAAATAGATAAATTCTAGTAGCAATATCCTTTATAATCCAGTCTACAGCGTCTAATACATTATCACCTGTTACACCAGAGCAGGGGTAAATAGCCCAGTGATGCTTTTCAATTTTTTCAAGTTCTAAGTAGGTTTGAATTTCTTCAGCTGTGAGTGCCCCCTTAATATCTTGTTTATTAGCTAGAATTAATACTGTTGCACCTGCTAATCTCTATGAAAATCTAGATTAATATACGTGCTAAATGAGAGATAATATGCCACTTACTTCTTGGTCCATAAGTTGAAATAACTCAGTTTTACAGTCTTGAAGTCTAGTTAAATCAGAGCTATCAACTACCCAAATTAAACCCTCAGTATTTTCAAAATAATTTTTCCAATAAGCTCTAATACTCTTTTGACCACCAATGTCCCAAAAATCAACGGTATAGCTAAGGAAACAATGAATGTTTTGTATAAACAAATTTCTGTTATATACTTACCCGTCATAGTCAAAACTTTGAATATTAAACCCTAAAGTAGGAGAAATTTCGCTAATATCTTCTCCTTTTAATTTTTTTACTATAGTAGTTTTACCAGCATTATCTAAACCCCTAGAATATGTTAGTAAATTTAAATTAGAATTATGGAATAATGTTAGTTACAAAATCAAAACTCTCATTTGTTTTTCTTTTAGCTTTTGTTTACGAATAATGGTTAGTAATCCCATATTTAGAATATATATGTTATAATAGAGCGTGTAAATGTAAAAGAATATGTATTGATGATTGAATAAAAGATGAAGTCATCAATATAAATTTATAAATGTTAAATGCTAATAACTATTATGGGATTGAATAAATTTAAATTTTAATCATTGATTAATTGTAAGATCTCGTGGTGTAGTTGGTTATCACGTCTGTCTAACACACAGACGGTCCTCAGTTCGAATCTGAGCGAGATCAATAATGTAAGTTTTTTGATGTTTTTTATTAGCTATTTAAAAAGTTATTTTTATATATTTTATTCTTTGTAATATTATTCAATTATATTGCTTTTGCTTATATTTTCTCCTTGATAACTAAGTATTTAAATTTTTAAACATTTATCCCATAAATTAGTATTATTAGTAATACGATAATAAATTTAGGATTAAATCCCTAATTTTTGGTGAGAATAGTAAAGTTAAAATTATAAATGTATTACTAATTAATCTTCCTTTAAAATAAAATTATATGTAAGCTAATATGAGTGGTAAAAAGAGAGTTTTTGTATTAAGTAGTAGTCCTGATAACAATGAATTTGTATTGAACAGCGATGATGAAGATAATATTCCTATTGCATCCGTTATCAATAACAGTAATAGCAAAAAGTCAGCTGAAAAAACATTATCTAATAAAAAAAAGTCAGCTGAAAAGAAGAGTAGAAAAAATCCAGAGTCGAATGCAGCTCAAGATGAGGAAAGTACTCCAAGAAAAAAGTACTCATTTCGAAAACGCGACCCTCAAAAGATACAATATTACACGAATACTACATGGGTAAATCCTAGCACTATACCTGATGATCCTCGATTGGACTTAGATATTTTACTCGAGCCGGTCGAAGGCTTTGACTTTGAAGCAAAAACTAAGCTAAAGCATAAAGATCAAAGAGATGATGATTTTGTTCCTCCGACATTACCTACATCTCCAAACTCTCGTCCAAGAAAATATAGAAGATTATTTAAAAGGAGCCTCTTATCTCCACCTCCTACAACGCCTCAAGCTAAGCAAAAGAGGACATGGGGCAAGAACCCTACTCGACTTAGGCTATCTGCATTGAATTCAGAGAAAAACATATCAAAGTCTCAAACAAGAGAGTTTGATTATGACTTGCCATCTCCAACGCTACCATCAGTTGAAGAGCTACTAAGAATGCCTAACAACTCTCGAGATATTATGAGAACTCCAAAAACAAAACACTCATCAACACAATACACAATACCAAGAAGTCCTCCACTTCCATCAACGCGTCCCTTATTATACTCTCCACCCAATACATTCGACAACCCTTCCGAATTCACATTTTCAGACTCTGAACTAGATTACAGACTTCCTTCCTTTGCTCTACCACCCCCCAAAAAATCCCAATCAAAAACTAGATCACGTCACTTAAATTTTTTCAAATTTTATGAATCGCAACTCCCAGAGCTTTATTACGTCCCTCAATGGCTAAGATTAGTTAAACGCGCATATAAAACTAGAGAACGTTTAAATTTAACTATTTCGGATAGTCCTTGGGATAAGATAATAATTGAAGAAAGTGGAAAAACCAATGAATCCCACTTAATTAGATTTAGACACCATTTCGGTCCTAGACAGTTCCCTAATGGATTACATATAAATAGATTTAAAATGCCAAAGTTAAGAAATTCCAGAATAACTCCAGATAATAGAGGTAATAGGAATAATTCTTCTAATAAGGGCGTTGGTAGCGGTAATAGTAGAAATAGAGTAACATTCTCTAATAGGCAAACCATTTCTGAATCACCAAGTTATTTGGCTAAGTCTATGTTTAAAGTTGTACCTCCTAAAATTTCAATTCAAACTTCTATGTATAAGCCACCAGCGGTTAATAAGTCTAAAACTGATAGTTTGAATATTAAGAAATTTCGAACAAGTGACAAATCAATGTCAATTAGCAGTACATCTGATATTATAGCGACAGCAATTCATTCTAATACTACTACCAGCGGAATTGGATCTATCAGTATTAATACTACTGCAAATTCTATACCGAATAATCAGTATACACTGGAAAGCAATGGTTCAAGTACAAGCAATATCCAGAATCATTCGGCTAATGTAAAGCATATATCAGCTGAGAATCAAGAAACCGTAGCTGATATATCTTCATCAGACGGTATCATTGTTAACCATATAAAACCTTCTAATGGTTTACGTTCACGTCAAAATTTAAATACTGATAATGATACTGAAACTAATAATGCCAGCTCACCTAAGAATCTAATGGGTAATGATAACTTTATGCGTGAAAGTGATGCTAATAAAGGGGCTGAAGATATATTGGCAAGGTTAGGATTTACTACCAGTAATATTAGTACCAATGTCGGCGTTGATACTAGTAATTTGGAGAACTCGTTAACTAACAGAGGGATAAACTCGAGCTCGAATACTGCTTTATTTAAGAATTCTAACAATATTCAGACCAATAATAATAACGTGGGATATAATTCCAATATACCAACTCATTCAAACTACACCGCGTACAATCCAAATTCCACATTTCACAATCCATTCCCTTTGCCAACGCGAAATGATAATTTATTCACTCCTGCAATTACTTCGATTTCATCTTCAACTAATCATCAAAACCAAACATTCTCAACCCCTTTAAATCCTATTGAGTTTAACGATGTTGAAAGTGATCCTGTACCAGAAAAAAGTTTAATAGAAAGAAAATCTTGGTTAAATAAATTTAGTCAAAAATTATGGAAAATACACCACCCTGAGCAGCCAAAGTTACCAAAGTTAAAACGTGTTGAAGCTATGGCAATAGATTCTGTACAAAATATTCAAAAGTTTGAAGATTCTGCTGTTAGGAAGAATAATATTTTTAATTTTAATTTGGAATTTGAATCAGATAATGAAGATGAAGTTGAAGAGGTGATAGAGGATGTGATATTGCCTAGAGATGGTATTACAGGAGGTGATGGGATTCAGTTTGAGTATTCAAGACCTGTCAAATCGTCTGGTACTAATTTGTTAGTGGAACCATTAGAAATTTCTAGCGATAACGAATCAAACAAAGACAATGATAATGATGATGATGATCATTGGACAAATGATACATCAACACAATCTAGAAGTCGCTTAAGCAGGTCCTTGGTATTGCGATCATCTTCAAATTCTCCTCTGCAATCACCCATCAAAGATTTTGATTTGAGTAGGGAGTTATACTCTGACCACGTTGAAGCAGAGCCTAAAGTAATAGATATTAATAATTTCAACTTTAATGAATTAGATAGTTTAGGCGATGACGAGTTTGAATTGATGTCAGAAACTTGGACTGATAACAACGATGAAGACACTGAATTGGATTATGTTACTCATGGTGATTTAAACGACTTTGATGGGGATGATTTGAATATAAGCAACGCCAATACCAACGATAATGAAACAATATATTTTATGGGCTCTGATTATAAATTAAAAATTCCTAAGCATATAACCAATTTAATAGATTTAGCAACTTCAACCCTAATCCAAACATTATTCAAAATTAATCAGAACTCAACCATAAATCCTAGTAATGTTAAATTTATTTTTGATTATTTGAATTTAATAGAGAAGGATAAATTGGAGGGATATTTTAGGGATAAAAAGGGATATGTATTGGAAAGTTTTATGAGTTTGCTGAATAATTTGAATACGCTGTTAAATAACTTAATTAATAGAAATAATGCCAATAGGGCAAACTACTTAAACTTAGTATTCGACCTATACTTGAAGATCTTGCAAATAGTCAAAAGTTTAAATAGTTTAGATTACTCAACCAGGTTGAAAAACTTTTGTAAAATCTTGCTAAAATTTGAATTAAATGAAATCTTACAATCATGGGAAATCCGAAGATTGCAAAGTAGAAATAATATATTGGAAAAGGTTTGGATTAAATTATCTAAATTATGCAATCATAATGATAATAACTCATGGTTAACTAATAATTGGTCTTTATATTACGAATTCATAGCAGATTGCTATGATGAAGTTAGTGGGAAATTAAAGGTTATTATGGAGTATGGCAACGGTAGTAGTAATGGATTACCGAGCTGGGCTAATACGCATTGGTCTAGAGAGTTTGGAATGACTATTCTTGAGCGCTCATTATTACCATTTTCTAAAACACCCAATATTAACGAAATTGAGGGCATTGATCACTGGTTACAATTTTGTATAGGTGTCAAATCAACAAACGCTAAGTTAACAGACAAACTACCAGAAAAAGTTAAGGATTTAGTAAAAATAGGGGATGATACAAATTATTTTATACATTGGCAGGATAGGGTTGAGGTTTTTATTAACCAACTAGGGTGGAAGCCCTCCGAATCTTTCCTAATAAGTTTACTCCAGTTTTATAAAGAGCGCAACTATATCCAACTTGCGCCACACTATGAAGTTTCAAACTTTCAATATATCAAAGAATTCTATACTTGTACAAGTTTCTTGAGTACACGATCATCAGATTATTTCACTTTACTCAACTGGTACAAAGCTTATTTAACAAAAAATACAGATTCTTTAACCAATAGAAGTTTACTAATCTTCTTATCAAAAGTATTCCCTACACAACCACTCAAATTAAAATCAACACATCCGTCTTCAAACTACCAATCATTTATAAACCGCGTATCATTACTAATAACTTTAGGGTTGGCATGTTCGACAGGACTAATTAATTTGGGAACGTTGTTAAAAAGGTTAAAAGTTGTAATTGTACCAGAATGGGAGATGTTTGATGCTAAAACTCTGTATATAATAGGTGTATCCTATATAGATTTAATCGGAATTAGAATGGTGAAGTTTAGCGATGAATATATTGAACTAGATAGTTTTAGGTATATTCAGAAAGTTATTAGTCAGTTGCATTTAAATCAGGCAAATTTGGACAATGGCAGTGGTAGTAGTAATAATAGCTCATTATTAGAACAGAAACCATTAGCTGAATTATCAGAAAATTTTCAAATTTTAATCAAATTGTATTCAAAGTTATCACAATTAGTTTCAAGCTTAAATACTTGCACTCAACCTGGAAACTCGGATCAATGTAAACTATCTACATTTACGCAATTTTTAGATTCTATAAAAGTAAAGAATATGATAAGTCCACTCACTCGACTTCCTCATCAACTTAGATTCTTCTACCTGTCCCTATTTAAGAATTTACTCCAAAAATTGGACACTTCATCGGAATCTGGTTCAACTCCTCAATGCACTCACCACTCTCAAGCTAAATCTCTTATACTTAATTTTATTAAAGAAGATAATTGGAGGAATCAGTTAAGATTTTTAAAGACTCATTTGGAATTAGATTTGGGAGAGGAAGCTGAAGATGAAGAAAATGATAGTGTTGATGATGATGATGGAAAGATTAATTTAGGTGAATTTAATAGGGTTATAGTGTATTTTTTGGAATTACTGAATGAATGATAACTAACTTGTAGAGTAGCCGTTATTGTGGCATGTTTATAAACTATTATTTATTTATTTTTATGTATTAATTTACTATATAAATAATTATACATATACATAATTACAATATATTAAGATTAAATAAAATTAACACTATTAACAATAATTAATCCAACTTTTTATTTTTCACTTTAATAAAGTATATATTTTTTGGAAAATACATAAAATTTAATAATTAATTAAACAAATCTATAATATATTATATTAAGCAATTCAGTCAAAATAGCAAAATACTATGCTGTTTATATATAAAAACAAAGCTAGTTGCAAAAATATTTACCAATTGACTTTATTTAAATTAGTGATTGGAATGCATAAACAATTTCATTTTTGCAATTTAGATTAAATATTACAAAAGTTTATGAACGTATTTCTAAAAACCATATATTTCACTAAAATGTGAAAAAATTAACCAAACTGAAAGTATGCTAGCTCATAAATTAGTGAAATAAAAAATAAGATAATAAAATTATCAGACTAGTTGTATTTGATAAATACTTTGCTAGATTTAAAAGGGCTCGACTGGGAATCGAACCCAGGACCTCTCCCACCCTAAGGGAGAATTATACCACTAAACCATCGAGCCTTGATTGGAGAGATTATTTTATGGTTATTTTCTAATAGACAAAGCTTAGCAAATTTTCAAATATACTTTTTATAGCTTATTCATCATCGCATTATTGAATATTAATTTTATATCACTAGTTATTTTAATATTATTTTTACCTTTACTTATTGTGATTTTCCAACACTTTATAGCTAATTATATAAGTCCCTATCAAACTTTAACAATTGAATTATATCTTAATGTATCCCAGCATAAGTCCAAAATTTAGTTTATATAAGAGATTCTAGTTAAAATAAGGATACTTTTCCAATAAATTTTATATGGTAAATATGCAATATAATTTTATTATTGGTTCCTTAAAGCTTATTAAAGAGTAACTTTTATTAAATTTAATTGATAATATATTATTTTAATATGGCATTATCATCATTTATCCATTTAATAATAACTATAAACAATGAAAACTTGGTTACAAAAAAATTAAAATTTTGAACTAAGCTCATACAAAATTTTAACCAAGTTAACTATAATCTTTAAAATAACAACAGCGAAAAATAGTATAAAGCATTATATTAGAATATCAATTATAACATAACCTCAGTATATAGCTATATATAAAGTTGATAATAAAGACGCTATAATAAAAGAATAAGGCAAAAAGCAATTGCTACCAGTAGGGTTCGAACCTACGCCTCTTTCGAGAGGGGATCTTAAGTCACCCGCCTTAGACCACTCGGCCATAGTAGCTTATTAAACATATTTGTTCAAAATTGATATTTTATTTTATTTCTATTTTATATACTATATCTCTACATATTTTATTCATTATATTGATATCATTTTTTTCAAATTTTTATAATTAGTTATTTTTTATTCTAAATTCATGTATTTCTATTCTCTATTTATTAACTTATTTATATTTATCATTATATATTTTTATAACATTTGTTTAAATTTTACATACTCATCTATAATTAATAATTATATTTTTCATTCAAGCATCAATAATTCCACTAAAATTTAATTAATTTATAAGTTTTATTTGAATTAAATCTTTCCATACTAATGATACAATCTAATTAATTTATGTTCACTTCCAGTCTGGATCAATTGTTTTGAAATATAGTAATTGGTATTAAAGTAATATCCATACATTTAATATAAATTGTAGATATTAATCATGAAGATCAATGTTAATAAAAAAGGTGACTACATTTATATATATTATTATTTTACTAAATAATTGAATAATTGAATCTATTCACAATAAAGTTATAGATATATACGTATTTTAATAAATAATTGGTTTATAATAATGATGTATTAAATTTATTAGTACTAAAATATAATAGTAGAATAATACACCTTGCTTCGATTCTTATTACTGATATATGATTTATGCATTTAAATAATGACTATCTATTCTATTCTAATATAAATGTATTATAGATTTTAGTGCTATTAACTTGAAATTTAGATAAATAGGTTTTAAAATTAATTAACTAAACAACTTAGATACGCATCTTAAACTAACAATAAAACTAATTAAATTGATCGCTTTATATAACTTTTTACTTATTCATAATGCTAACTAATAAAAATTGGAACATTATATATATGGATGCATTAGAGCTAAATTTTTTATTATTATATAGCATTAATTTTAGATTAATAAAACCAATAAATTTATATATTAATTTTAATTAACTAATAAAAGTTAATAAATTAATTTAAATTAATTAACTCACGCTTTACTATAAGAAAGTAATACCATGAAAATCACTTATAGGTTTAACAAGAAATTATACTAAACATTAAAAGCGCTAATTTTAATAATTCAGAATAAAGATTCAGTTTTTAGATTCTATATGGATTGCCAGTTAATTTTGAAAGAGCAAAAAAAATTGGACAAAATGGTTAATACTGAAAGTAAAATAATTAATAATGACATCTAGGCTACAGTTATCATGATCTAATGTACGGAAATTATTTTAATAATTACCATTTATTAATTTTTTTTATTTATGCCGCGAGTTACTAAAATAGATTTCTAATTTTATTGTTTTTAAAAAATCTCTTTTTAAAATTTTAATTAATTGCAAAATAAATACTATTTGGACTGGCATAATAAAAATAATTTTTATAAAATAATGATTATAATATTGTTATTTTGTTTATAAAATAAACAAAATTATTTTAATATTATAAAGAAATGCATAAGTTTTACTTTTTATTTAATTATGATATTTTAAACGGTAAAATAGTTATAATTATTTAGTTTTAGGTAATAGTATAAAGAATTCCTAGTCATTAATTAATTAATAATATTATTATTAGTAAAATAATCTAAAATGCCAATAATAATTAATTAATTAAAATTTAAACTTAAGATAAATTTCAAAATATTTTATAATAAGTAGTAATTAACTCAAATTTTATCTCAAACTCTCTCAACAGCTAAAAGTACTAACAATCCATTGCAAATGCCATTATCTTATCACCATCATCAATAACATTCCATAAGTCAAAAAACCAATCAACAGCATAAACTTAACAACATAAACATACGAATTTTACCAATTCAAGTATAATTTATAGCAATGAAGGGGGAGATTAATGCAAATTTAATTTTCGGATTAAATTAAAGTTTATATCAAAATTGACTGATTATGCATTACAGTAAAAAAATTGAACGTTAGTTACCATTAAAATGCTAATATTAGTTAGTTTTTCGTTTATTGAAAGGATTATGATTAAGTTTTGCGTAAACAGGAATTTTTTAAAGTTTAAAATGGTTTATATTAGATCAAATAATGTAACAATACATTTGGTAAGCTCCGCTACTTTTATTGCTGATTTGTAATTTTATTAATTATTGTTTTTTTTGTTTCAAGTTAATTATATGCTTTTTTCCCTCTTTTTTTACTATTGTTTCTAGTTAATTTAATATTAATTTTATAGTAATAAAATAATTACAGTGAAGAATATTGAAATTGTATAATATTATTATTGACGTTTTTATATATTAATGTTATTAAGAGATTACTCATGCATTATCTAGCTAAAATTACCTTTTCTGTAGAAATGTTTATTTGAATATATTAACTAGTAACTTATAATACTACTCCTTTAATTCAAATTTTTTATAATTTCAATTAATCGCTAATTTTTAACCAACAATTACCATAAACCTAAAACCTAATTTATCTCCTTACAATAGCCACTTCATCATGATAATTAAACGTCTACTAAACCATTAAAATTACTTAGTTATATCTTTACTTTTTCTTCTTTTTATATTTTTTTAAGTTTATTTTTATTTGAGAACATTTGTGCTAAAAAAATTTTCGCGTAAGCTCAATACATTACATAAAAATTAAAAAATTTCCGAAAATTACACACCAACTTAAAATTTACTGTGTAATAAGAATTGAATCAAATTTTGCTAAAAGTTAATAAATAATTTGGCTAAACTGGCATATTTACCCTCTATAAAACTCATCTAATCTAACATGATCAGTATTATAACTCGGTTAATTAATTAATCCCTTATTACCAAATAACGCTATTAATAATCGCATTTAATCGATATCACAAAGCTATCAAAGTTCACCATTAATCCCTCTTTATCCTATGACTTTGAGAATAATTATTCTTTGGTTATTTTATTAACCTATTATTACCTAATTTTTTTACAATTTAATAATTTAACGTGGTTCTATAATTAATCTAGTTTAAAAATAAGGAATATTACTCAGTTTTAAAGTAATAAAGTACTAGTGATATGTTATAACTTGCATATGTTAATGAAATTTGACAGGCTTTTTGCATTAAATTGATTATTTAATATAATCCAAAGCTATACTGTTTATATAGTAATAGTATAATATAGTAAAAGAGTTAGTTAGCGGAGTAAAATCGGGTAAGCGGCAAATTTGTTAATGATAAATTAAGTTGAGCTGCTAGTAGTCATTGGTATAAATTAACGGGTTCGAAGTAATTTGTATATAATATATACATTTTAGTCAATTTAAAAATTATCTCGCAATTTATAGTTCTTTATGTTACATTATTACCTGCTTAACATGTTAAATAACAAAGTATTCGTAATCAGAATATTTTCTACTAACCAGCCTATTATTCAACAAAGCTAAATAGCGTGATTTATTTGTGTGGAGACATGCACTCATGAGTGGATTTAAAGTATAATCGTTAATTATCGGAATATAAACTACATACTGATTACTTTAATAACCTTCGAATTATTAATACTTAAGTTTG
>KQ964424.1:188308-198563 GCA_001566745.1 Conidiobolus coronatus NRRL 28638
AATAACTATTATGTATATTATTTACACCTTATTTAATAAATTTTAATTATTAAAGGTGTTCATTTTTTGTTAATTGCAGTAATTTTATACACATATTCAAATTTATCAAAAACATATGTTTTGTTAAAGATATATACACATAGGTTGATAAAATAAATAATTTGATATAAGATTCATTATAAAAGTTATCAAACATGTAATGGAAGAAAAATGTAAGATGAATGACAAGTGAAATAATATAATATATAATGTAAACAACAAATAAGGGTAGTAAAGAAGATTAAAAGCAAGAAGAATAAATATTATTACTTATTAAACTATTTTGATATTAAGCCTCTTTAGCTCAGTTGGGAGAGCGTCAGACTGAAGTTCTGAAGGTCCCGTGTTCAATCCACGGAGGGGGCATTTTTGGCTGATTTTTTAAATAGAACTGGTTAATATATAAGCTATATTAACGAACGGTATATAATTAATAAATACTGTTATTTTAAAAATATGTTATATATCCAAGAATCCAGCTAAGCTGGCAAATTTTTTTCAAAATTCTTAACCATATTAAACATCACCAGTGTTAAATAAAGTTGATAATATATATCAGTATGACATTATTTATTTTTCTGCATTATATATGAACTATAAACACTAATAACTAGTTTATATTAAAAAATTTTGAGCACACTTTGTACAAACTTGAGTTGAATTAACTGAGGTTGCTCATATAATAGTTAATTAAAAATTTATTAATTAATTAACATCAGGTATTAACATACAAATAGAGTTACCACTTAATAAAATTTTATCTAAATTGTTAATTCTAGTACCCTCGGAAGTGAAGTTATATTCTGTAACATCTTCAAGTACCATATTAACAAAATCGTCGAACCCTTGTAAAGTACCAATAAATTCCTTATTATCCCTCATTATTATTCTAATTTTGGAGCCTATGCACTTATCAATGATTTCTAAATACAGTTAATTTATCAGTATTGATCATTTACATTATATATATTTATTACCTAATGGTAAAACTTGACTAGCATTCATTTTCGAATTCGATTCTTATTTTTGAATAGATTTTTGGTTTTATGATTTAATTGGATTACGAAGTCAAGCTGCCAATTATTTGTTCAATTTGATTGAATTTAAAAAAATTGTGGGATCTATCATTTACTCAAAAATATTACATTTAAATGCTGATTTCTAGTAGCTTAAGCTAGTGTATATAGATATTTGTAAGATGTAGAAAACTCTAGTATTAATATCACTCGAATTCTGCATATCTTTTTACATATTTCAACTACGCTATAACTCATCAACTTTTTAACCAAATTTCCCACTTAGTATATTTTGTCAAAATTCATATTATGGGATAATTTTTAATAGTTAAAAAAATTTAACATGGTGCTTCTTTTATTGACTTTTAAAAAAAATTAATAATAGGTAATAATATAATAAAATAATAATATAGCAATATAAAAATGATATTCATTATTAATATTTTACTTGATATAATATACTAATTTTTCCTTTTTTATTCAATTTAGATTATATTAATTTTTTAATAATATAAATTTTCAGTCTATTATTATTGTTATATTATAAGTTATAAAAGTATAAATTAGTCAAGATGAGTTGTCGTATGTATGAAAACCAATTCCCTGAAGTTGAGGATGTTGTTATGGTTAACGTTAAACAAGTCCAAGATGTCGGTGTTTACGTTCAATTATTAGAATATGATAATATTGAGGGTATGATTCAATTAAGTGAACTTTCTAGACGTCGTATTAGATCTATGCAAAAATTAATTCGTGTTGGTCGTAACGAAGTTGTTGTTGTTTTAAGAGTTGATCAAGATAAGGGTTATATTGATTTATCTAAGCGTCGTGTTACCCCCGAAGATTATGTTAAATGTGAAGAAAAGTTCAACAGATCTAAAGCTGTAATTAATACAAATTTCTCCAAAATCTTTGTTAATAGATACTAATTAATTTGCTCTAGGTCCACGGTATCATGAGACATGTTGCTGAAAAGAAGAATATGGAATTAGAAGACTTATACAAGCAATTTGGCTGGCCTTTATATAAGAAATATGGTCACGCTTATGATGCTTTCCGTTTAGCTATTACGTAATAATCCATTATTATAGCCTATATTCAATATTAACCCGCATTTTTATAGTGACCCTGATACCGTTTTCGAAGGACTTACTATCCCTGAAGATGTTAAAGAAGAATTATTAAATAAGATTCGTCATAAGTTAACCCCTCAACCCGCCAAATTCAGAGCTGATATTGATGTTACCTGCTTCGAATTCGAAGGTATTGATACCATTAAAGCCGCTCTCAAAGTTGGTGAAGCTTTATCCAACGAAAATAACCAAATTAAGATTAAATTGGTTGCCCCTCCCTCTTACGTAATGATCACTAACTCCGTAGATAAGACGGAAGGTGTTGAAATCCTTGAAAGAGCCATTGAAGCCATGACTGAACACTTAAACGCTAACGGTGGTAGCTTGGTCGTTAAGATGCAACCTAAGGCTGTCAGTGAAACTGATGAAGCTGAATTGGCTGATCTCATGTCCAGAATGGAAAAGGAAAATGCCGAAGTATCAGGTGATGATGACGATGAAGAGTAAATCTGATCTTTACACTTTAATTTTACCTTATTTTGTTATTTAATTTAATCTACAAAATAATCTTTTTTTATTAAAAAATACACTTTTTTCATTAAACTTTTAGATGTATAAGTAAATTCATTAGTAAAGCTTTAATTGACATATTCTATATATACATATGCTTAAAGCAATTTGTATATAATATACTTTAATACAAATTTTAAATCAATGTTATACACTACCTATACAGATTAATATATTATTTACCATCATATTATAAATATACAATTTATATTATGTCATTTATCATAATTTTGTCATTAAGACTTAACTTCATAACTGATCACTAATTCGATCCATTATTATAACTTTTGAAAATATAAACCTTAGAGATTTATACTATAAGTGAAAAAAAATAACAAAAATACAAGCAATATTCATGATGTATACTTTAAGCCATGCTCAAACAAATAACATGACATTAAACTCTACATTACTCTTTATAAAGACTCTTTGCCATAAAAGTCAAAAGCTATTTTCAAGATAATGATAGATTATACGAATTTTTAGGAGAAAATACATATAATTTATGAAGTTACTAAGATTTTTAAAGTTTAACCAGCTAATAATAATTTAATTAAATAATACATATATTGATCTAATGCTATTAATTTGTAATGACAAGGTAAATCAAATAACTAATCAGACTACTCCCATAATTTGAATTAATAAAAATTTATTACTGGTAGAAAAATAAATAGGTCATTCATATATATCATAAGATGCTATTTTAATTAATTTAAAGCTGTTCACTACTCTGATGACATTCCTTTTAAAGATCGCATTGCTCACAAGATGATGTTTGCTGTCTTAATGGATTATTTCCATCGCTTAAGGCTTACTTATATCAGACTGGAGTATAGCTGGTTTGGCCTGTTTTTTTTATAAAATGCAAGCTGAGTTAGAATCTATATTGCTTTGCGAGCTGCTTAAAGGATATCTCATGAGTTAGTAGTTGTAATATACCATATTAAATAATCGGTAAGTATTTATTCCTTTTTACTTTTTTATTTATTTCACATGATGCTTTCACTTTATCATGTTAGACTACCTAAGCTTTACGCTTATGCCGACAATTTTTTCACTGATGCTTTAATTTATATACTCTTTATTAAAATTTTTAAAGTTTATATATTAACCATTTTATTTTATTTAGATATTAAGCCCCTCCTTCTATTCTATGGAAAGAATCTTAACATTAACTATTTAATAAAATATATAACTATAACTGTAATTTTTTATTATATTCTATTTATCTCTTGTCTTTTGTAAAGTTCTTATACTACACAACTATACATTATATTCTCATTAAAATGTATGCAATATTGTTGTTAACAATTTTAATATTTTATTTTTATTAATATAACTTGTAACAAATATGTAAGAAACCGTCTGGAAATACAAAATTTTTTAAACAATACTCTAAACTCAAGTCTAATGGGATTTGAATGCCATTAATTGTAATTAGAATACAATTGGATTTACTGGAAGTTTTTAGTAAATTAGGGTCTATTAAGTATAGAGCATCCCTTAGAGTTGTTGGTCTACTCGTAGTATCCATTGAAGGTGATGGGGGAGCTTTATCTGATGATATTAAAGGAGGGTCCGTAGTAAATGGAGGTATAATATCCTGTAAAACTGTAGGAAACCCAATTGGATTATTAATTAAATAATAATATAATTTAAAAGGAATATGCTTCATATTAGTCGTATTAGAACTAATTAACTGTGAGTGAATGGAGTAGTACTTGTCGAAGTTGCCTATAATATATGTTAATAAATAAATATTGGGGCAAGCAATAACTATTACTCTCTACAACGCCTAACCAAAGCTGATCTTGGTCCTCTTTAGATAAATTCATAACTTTTTTAGTGCTTCCATTTCTAATAAAATCAGCCTATTAAAGATATGAATATGTATTAGCTTAAAGTAAGATAAAATATATATAAATTAATTTACCTCTTTAACAGTCATCATAAAAAAATCAGATTTAAAGCTACTTTCACCAGGTAATAAACTAGAGAAAAACTGACTTGGTTTATATAATTTATCAAGCGGGTAGTTACCATATCTCAACTTTATATTCCAAGTACTTTTTAAGTGATAGTCCAATAGTGTATTATCGAAATCAATATTTAAATCGCTTTCAAGGTCATTAGTTTCTAATTTTTTTTCTACTTTTGGCTGGTATGAATTATATAAATCGTAGAGTAAACCTATAGAGTATTGCCTATTATAAAATTATAAAAGTTAGAATAAAAGTAAATAAGGGCAAATTTAACAAATTACCATTTTAATGGAGTATCATTAATTTCTAACCAAAATAACTCCCAATTTAAGTTGTTATTAGATAAAAACTCATCGCAAAGAAGTTTAATACAGTCACTAAGACAGAGATGAAAGTAAGAACACCTAGGGACTCTTCCAACATAAGCTAAGTTAGACTGCTTAGGTGACCAGGGAAAATTAGAAAAATCCCTCTCATCTAACTTAATTCTGACTATAATACTGCGATTCCAAAGCTCTTTCAAGTATTCCGGGTTATTTACACTATTATCTTTATTCTCCGTCTCCAAGAGTATTGAATTATCCCTAGGAACTGACATATTATACTAATAATTATTTTTTTTATTAATTATGAAAACATAGAATAAAAGCTAGAATAATAATAAACTAAAATTTTTTTATAAAATTTGTTAACTTTTTATAATTATGGAAATTAATTAGCATTCTATAAATGCAGGATAATTAAGTCTAAGTTTGATCATGTTTAAAAAGTTAGTTATATGATATTTTTAGGTAATATATATACTTACTCATTAATTTATACAGCATCTTTTTACGTTTTATAGTATATATTTCATAAGTATGCTTTTTATCCTATTATTGTGCTACATCATCTAATAATTTTCAAAATCAATCCTTATTAATAGCTTTTATAAGTGAAAATGTTTTGTAAGCTATATTTTATATAATATATTTACTATATACAGATAATATTTGTATAGTTTAATAATATGCTTAATATTTAGAGATGTGTATTATATTCAATCGCATTAAATATTAATATTTCTAATCATTGCAAGTTATTAATTTTAGATTCTCTTTAAAATATCATTAATGTTCTTTTATATAAAAGGTTATACTATATAATTATAAAGTTATCATGTATATCTATTTATAAAGATATATAAATATAACAAATTTAGCTGCGTATTTTATATTTACTATTTATTCAATATATGCATACTTTTCAATTATAGATATTAATCCATATCAACGAATATTATATAACATATTAAAATTTATTTACATTTTTAAATGAGAGTAACTTATTGGTTAGTTAATTATGTTTTTAATACATCTGATTAATTATTTTTATTCCTAAATTAGGCTAATATTCTCAATAATCAGTTAATTGATAATAATATCAGACGCTTAGCTCAAGTTTATTTATCATTATCAACAAAATTGCTAAATTTACTGTATTTTTTGTTGTCATACACATCAAAAATATATTGAATTATGCTAAAATGAACAAGGGTTAGGCCATTAGATTGTTTAGTTTGGCTAAATAGAGCTATTATTAAAGTATTATAGAAAAATTAAAAATTAAATTAAGTAGAAGTGATAATGTAGTTTTATGATGATTTCACCAGCTTAAATAGTCTATGCAAAATCTTATTTATGATATTTAAGGTAGATGAATGTCAAAATAATATGTAGAAATAAGCAGATAAACCGTTACTTTGAGGTGGATTTATTAGCAGTAAGAATATTAATTTCGCTTTAAAAATAGCTCATAATATATGCTATATTTATATTGATACTGAACAAAAATATGGAAGTGGTACAGTATGTGGATGTACGGTTACTATGGTAGAATATTAAAAAGTTGGCATAGCTACTAGTTTAGAAGAATATACGATGTTATGATGTAATCGAAGCTAACATCTAGATAAAAATTTCGAAAGCTTAAAACATTTTGTCGAAATTAAATATGTTCTAAAAAACATTATGCTTGATAATAATAAATAAGACCCATATATTGTTGATTTCTCATATTCTTTGGCTATGAAGAAAGGAAGAAAAAGTTAAAGATAAAAATATAACTATGCTTACCAAAAATTAATATAAAATACTAAAAATTTTCATTTAAGATGATAAAAAATGATAGGAATATATGATTATTAGATAACTAGGTTACTTGTTAAAAATAGCCAAGGATGGTAATTTTCAAAGGACAAGTACGGTAAATTAGCTTAGGTTGGATAGTGCGTAAACAGTGCTGAAGAGCCATTTGTACATCTAGAGTTAGACCTCTCCGATTATGGTTTATTCGAGTTGACTATTTAGGCAGTTTCTTCAGCCTTACCGAAAAGAGCTTCCTTCTTTTGGGCAGCACGTTGAGCACGCTTTTCACGGATGGCACGGGCCTTAGCACGGTGAGCTTCAGCTTGGTCGGCTAACATCTTAGCACGAGCCTTTTCGGCCTTAGCCTTGTGGATGAATTCCATAAGGACACGCTTGTTCTTGAAAACGTTACCCTTAACCTTAAGGTAGAGTTCACGGTATAAGTGACGGTCGATTTTAGCGGTTTCGCGGTATTTGCGAAGCATACGACGGAGGACACGTTGACGGCGCATCCATAAAACCTTAGTGGGCATACGGGCTTCAGAAGTACCACGGCGCTTTCCGTGACCCATATGACGACCCTTACGCTTGGCTTCAAGTAACTTGCGGACGCGGAAACGAGAGTGAATAGCTTGGGGCTTCTTGATGACTAAACCATCCTTAATCAATTTACGGATGTTTTGACCTATATAAAGCAAATGGGGTTAATGATCGATCTAAATATGGATCAAATAAATAGATCCTTACGAGAGTTAGCATTGCTAATTTCAGTAGCTTCGGTGGGATCTAACCAGACCTTGTTTTTACCACACTTGAGGACGGAGGCAGCGAGACGCTTTTGAGTACGGAGGTTGGCCCTAAAGATAATAAGTTAGTAAATTGTTTATATTTAACAAGATTAAAATAGTGGGATCAATAATTAGATTTCATAGGTAGATTCGAAACTTAAAACAGGGCTGATATAGTTAATTATTTTGATTATTTTTAATTTAAATATTTTTTCTTATTTTTTTCAAGTTTGAGTTCAGATCGCTTATACCGCCCAATATTACAAAGGTCCAAGTTACAAAATTCTATCCGCCGAGAAGCTAACTAAAATCCCTGCAATAAAATAATAAAGATTAGGGCAAAACTCACATCTTTAACTTGAGTCCAGTGGGATGGAAGAAAGAGGGTAATATTACCAAAATTTTCATTTGGTTTTGTACTTTAAATCATTTTCTCAAATTTTGGGATTATCCAATCTGATTTGACGAAAATTTTTATTATTGAGCCATCCTATCCCATAATATTACGATTTTAATTTTACCGAGTTATTGACTATAAATTACCTTTATTGGGAATTTTAACCCTTTGTTTACTAAATTAATATATATTCCGTATCAATAAACTTACTTATATTAGTTATATATAATATAGTATGATATTTTATATAGAAATACTATTTAATTATTGCTAAAATCGATTTATACTAATAAAACTTGCCTTTATAAGTAAATAAACATACAAGTTTACATTATTAGCAATCCCAGCATTGCCATTTCCTTTTTAATTGATATTAAATTAGATCATTCATTGTAAATCGCTTGATAATTTAAAAAAATAATGATTCTATACTGAATACTCTGTTATATAATTGACATTTAGATTTGTCACATAAATAGAATGTATAAAATTTATTAATAATATTCCGAAAGTTTAAGAAATTTCCCCATTTATTATATGAAATTGATATTAATTATGGAATTTTTATAAATTAAGGTAATTTTTACAGAGTTAATTATTAGAATATTTTTGTAAGAATATTTATTAATTTTTAATAATAAATTGTATAAATATAAAATGTTTAATTGCGCTAATAGTTTTTATATAATTTACATGTTTTATTTTAACATGCTGTATGACATCCTAAATTAATATTTAAATATAACACAGTAATATCGATACAAACTCGTGACAATTTCAAATTTAAAATAGTCAACATAACCAAAACATATCATTATTATTATTATATAGAGCATTTTCTTAATTCGCTTTTTATTATAAAGATTTGAATACATAAATGTTCAGATATGACACATAGTTCCTATACTCTACATGTTTCATTTCAACAGTGTAATATATAAATTAAATGTTGTATTATGTTTAAATTAGTATTTAATTATAATGCAGTATATAAATATGCAAATGCTGCGATTATCGCAAGATTAAAATAGCTAGCATAATAAAAACGTCATAATTATACATTACTTATATTACGTCTTCATATCCAAATTCATTTTACATTTTTGACAAAAATATATATATTTAATCACTTATATATAAGTCACTAGCCATAAGCGATTTTTATATGTCTTATCACATAAAAATACTATTAAACACATATATTTACGCAATTTAATTCAATAATATAATATATAGTTCCATTAAATTGAAATTTTAATATATGCAAGTTATTAGCATTTATAGCATCTATATAAAGAAATAGCTATATAATAAATTATTAGCATCTATATTATCAACTTTAATTAACTACAATGACTAATTAGTCGCTTTTATGAATATATAAATGATTTATACTATAAATTTTGAATATAATTTCTTGCATTTATCTGGAATCTCTAATATATAAAATAAATGTTGTATGATAGATTAAATAGATATTTAATAAAATAAAATATCTAAATTGTGATTATTGTGATTATTACAAGATCAGAATGTAATCATGGTCGAATAATATTATAATTATATGAGAAATTCTGGTTAAATTGAGAAAATTATGCTCAAAATTTATTATTTGGAAAATTGTTAATATTTTTGATTTTTACATTATTAAAGTGTATTAAATAACATCTTTTGTTAGTAAATGTTTTTAATACAGTGTTCTAATATGATATTATCAACTTTTCTCTTTTAAAAATAACTATATATGATATTAGTTCGCATACATTAGAATTAATATTTTGAAAAGAGTTCATATAAAATTTGAACTAAATTAACCAGAATTTCTCATATATAAACGTTGCATATAATATAAATTTATTATCTAGATTTAATTGACAAATTTAACAAAATAATATAATTATTTTAGTAAAAATACACAAATAAAAGTATTACTATATATGTATTTTAATAATAATATTAAACTTATATATGTATATTATTCAACTTTCTTTAATATATTATATTAAGCTTGCAATACTTGATCAAATGTGATTTTATTAAATAATTTAATAAAAATATTGAGATATAAAATTAATAAAAATTTGGAAAATATAACTATTTATACTAAATTATAATCTCTTTGTATTATAGTGAGTTTAGAATATTAATGTATATTAAGTTTTTTTTCTCTTACATAACACCTTTACAATACACATTAATTTAATTACTTAATTTAGTAACAAAAAAAAATTAAATTATTAAATTTTACTTAACTAATAAAC
>KQ964424.1:198845-228015 GCA_001566745.1 Conidiobolus coronatus NRRL 28638
AGTTTACGCTTATTACTTGTGTGATTATTGGATTATTATTAAATTAATCCGTTTATTAAAGTAATATTAAATCATTATTGTTTTGTAATTATTTATATATTATAATAATGGTTAGTTTAAATTAATTTTACAATAATTTTATAGTTAAATTTATTGTAATTTATATTAAGTTTAAATAATTTAAATTTGACTAAATGTTTTTATATTAATTATTTTATCTAAATATTATTACTAGGTGGAAAATTTAATTGTTTTGATAAATACTCAATGATCTCATAGTCCAAAAACTAGCTCTCCCACCACCACTAGTACTAGTTACCCTAGGACTTGTAAAACTAGTGGCTGTAGATGTACTAGCTGCTGAAAAAGTATCACTAGGTCTGCTCTTAGGACTTGATGGATACCTTTGAACTGATCCTCTCCTCCTACGATTCATCAAGTAATGGTTAGGGTTATTCGTTGGGCTATTCGTTAGTGTGGGGGATGTTGGCGAAGGCATTGCGGGTGGTATTGGTAATTGAGGTGGTGCGCAGAACATTAAACCTATACGTTCTTGATCTGAATCCCAGTGAGGCGAGCATAATTTATAGATAAGAGGAATATTAACTTCATTCTTTTCAATAAATCTAAAGCGTAAAAATTCTGTTTCAAAGTAAGATCCTTTGCAATAAGTACATTCGCGTTGTCTGTGAAGGAGATTTGCTACGGGTAGGGGTAAGTTAACATCTTTGTAAACTTCCATAATTTTAGGAATTTGAAGCTGTTGAGGTTGGATTATTGCTGATGATGAGGAAGTTAGTTTAAGGGAGTGTCTATTGGATTTTTTCGGGGTATTTGGTCTCTTTGTCGTTTGTTCTAAGTTTTTAAAGTGAAAGTAATGACGATTATAATTAGCTAAGCAGCGGGCAGCTAATTCCATCAAGCTTAGTACACCTGTAGACTCCCTCTTCTTTACGATCTCTATTTTATCGTTATCTATTAGTGGGCAGCCCTCAGTTCTTAATATTCTTAGACCTGGTAACCTGCCCAATTGAGCAGGGAATGAGCAGATCCTATTATGACTAACATCTAAGGTAGATAAATTAGATAGCAGTCCTATATCAGTGGGCAGTTCCCTTATTTGATTATGGTGAACTGATAGTAAATTTAACTTTGTTAGGTTTGTTATGGTACTGGGTAAGCTTTTCAGTTTGTTATTATTTAATTTCAACTCTATTAACTTAACGAGTTGGCCAATTGATTCAGGTATTTTTGTTAACTGATTTTTACTGATATCTAATATTGTTAGCTGGGTTAGTTGGCCTATTTCTATAGGTAATCTAGTGAGTAAATTGCAGCATAATTGAAGGCATTGGACGAGGGGGAGTTGTATAATAGTTGGATTGAGTTGGACTAGACTTTGAGAACAAAGGGTTATAGAGTGGTGTCGGTGATTGTGACGACTCATTATGTGCTGAATCGTTAGGGGAACTAGTTGGTAATGTTGGATGGGCATATCTAGAGGAGGTGATAAGATGGCAGATTGCACTAAAAAATGCCCTATAGGAGCTTGCATCTGGTCTTTAGTAAGCTTATTACCCATATTGAATGCTATAAAAATGAAGAACTGATATACTATATACAATAAACTCAATCACAAATATTGGTGATTAATATTAATAAATAAGGCCATTAATTTATCGCTATAGCGATTTTTATGTTCTGGGATGGTCTGAATAATCAAAAAATCTTGTTGATAGTGCATTCCTAAGGATATTTATATAAAAAATTAGCGATAATAAAATTGATATGGATGGTCATTAGGAAAATTAATCTTATATCAACAAATGAAAGTTTATTTTCTTTAATTGGTTCAACTAAAAGTAATAGCCAATAGCTCTGTTCATCAGTTCTAAAGTTTATTATTCGTTAGCTGAATGCAGCTAATGTCATGTTTTTAAATTGTTAAAATTTTAGTGTATTTATCCTTCTCTCACTTTAAAAAACACGAGTTAGATAAATTAAATTTAACCAATCAATTTGGTTTAAATTGTGATTGCGGTAAAGAAATCTAATTAACCATGTGGTAAACTTGTGGGGAATGAAATCTACTCCCAAAAAAAGTCTCTACTCTATAACTTGGGAAAAGCAACTTTACAGTACCATTGTTGATAAAATTATACAATTTACCCCAGTTTAATAAACATTAATAAAATTAGACTTATTATATCATTAAGCTAAATTTTATACACTTGTAATATATAAAACTATTATATAAATAAGCTAATAAATTATATTTTATAAACTGGATAATGGCTAAAATTAAAAATAAACTATTATGACAGAACAAGAATTAAAAAAGGAGTAAATTAATACTACTAGCTGAGTAAATATTAATAAAACTAAAAAAAATATTTTAAAAAATACTCATTATTATCAAATGATTAATAAAGAAGAAGATAAGTAATTTCTTATAGTAATAAATGACGAAAGAGTTTATAGTAGCATAAATGATTTATTGTATTTTAATTCTCCGATATTGTTTGATCCCTCTTTATTAATAAGGCAGATTATTAGTTTATTTAATATAAAACCATTTAAGTTTATAAAGCGATGACTTTGCATTATAGATATCTTACAAGGGTAAGTTACAGTTGATCGTTATTTTTAATAGCTTTTTACATTATATACACTAGACTCGGGTTAATATACATTTTTAATGTAAAAATACTTTATTTCTACAATATACCAAGTATATCTAAAATTAACATCAGTTTATGTTATTATATTATACTGCTATTATTTCGTAACTTTATAGGGAAATCTTTAAGTTGAAAATCATGCTATTAAATTATAACATTATATTTAATAGTTTAATTTTAATATTGATTTGTGTCTAGTGTAGTATATTTTAACTCTCAGTCTTATAGTTAATTAATTGTTTATTGAGTTGATATTTAATCAGCCACAATAATAGCACAGTATTGATACTAATTAATAAATAATGGATCTTGCAAGTGATTGCCTATATGACTTATCACAGATCTTACTCAAAACTATCCCATAAACAAAAGTAAGCATAATTAGGTAAAGTTATATAAATTTAAGGTGTGTGACCACTTTAACCTCTTAATGAATCGATTATTTTTAATAACTAAAAATTTTACTAAAATGTCGTCAACTAAAGCCTCCCCCTCATCATCAGTAGTAAATCACGATACAATTAGAAAATTTTTTTATATTCAATTAGAAGGCGTTAAAGGTAAGAAATTTATTAAATACGCTAAAGTTATTTACTAATATTAGTCTCTTTGTAGAAGTAACACACTTAGATTATAAATTAATTGGTAGTGACGTTATTGATTTCACTCATACTGTAATTTTAATATTAGATCGTCACTATATTTAACTAATTTTTGTGGTTTTTTTTAGTTTAATCCAAAAATTCCAGAAGCCAAAGGAAAAGCAAAAGAGATAGTCGTATATGGGTTAAATTACGCCAAGTCTAACAATTTAAAAGTTATCCCTAGTTGTTGGTATGTTGAAAAAGTTATTTATGATAATTTGGATGAGTTTAAGGATTTATTGTATAAAAGTAAACTTTAAATTATATTAGTAATATCATATTAGTAATAAATGCGTTTTTACTTGAGAATTAAATTTTAAGGGGTCTTAAGCAATGGTGGTTTAGTGGTATAATTACCGCCTGCCACGCGGTAGACCGGGGTTCGATTCCCCGCCATTGCACTTATATCATCTTTTTGTTTTGAATTTTATATACTTTAAATTTAGCTTTTATTTTCTACTATTATAAATAAAACTCTAAATTCCAATAATATAATTTTAGACTTTAAACTAATACTAAATAAAATAAAAAATGGTAATAATATTTCAGTATAAAACTTTTATCCAAAGCTTAAATTGTGATACAATTACAAATTTAGTAAACTAATTTTTACCTCCATTTTAATTGAAAAATGTATACTATTAAAATTAAAATAATTTTAGTATTTCTTGTGATAGAGGGGGGATATAGCGTGGATTACATACAATTAAACTATATTCTAGAGTGATTTGAATTTGAATTAAATTGTCACAAATCAGCTCAATTGGAACTAGTAGTTGAAACCAAGTTAGATTGGATTAAGATTTTGTTTTTAACGAATAGTATTTTGTATTAAAAACCTAAACCTTCTAGTATAGATTTTTAATTGTCTCAAAGGTTTAATTTAAGTAAGAAAATTTTTTATATTCATTAGTTCAATTTTTGCTATATAAAACCTTTGAATCCTCTCTATTCAAACTTGTGTATTCAATTAAATATCCCTTTATCTCTTTTATTTGAATTCTATCATGTCCTCCGCCGCTTCAAGTACAAAATTCTCAAAAGCTGATCAATTATTCAGAACCGATTCTAAAGGCCTATCAGCTACGAATTCTCTTAGGTTAATTAGAACTTCATCAAACCCTCAGCATATGGATAATAAGGTAAACCCTAGTAAAAATCTAATAGATTTGAATTGTTTAATATTGAGGGCTATTTCTAAAAATTTAACTGATACGGTAAAATTTTTAATTTCTGAGGGTGCTGACGTTAATTTTGCAAGTCCTTGGAGTGATAAGGAGAGGGGTCCATTTGAATATATTACACCTTTGGGTAGAGCTTGCCAATTAGGAAGTACTACAATGGTAAAGCTTTTAATTGATATGGGCGCTAATGTAAATCAATTCCATAGCTTAGCTCTATTAATAGCCATTCAATACGATCAGCCTCGAATCATCGAGTACCTTTTAGAGCGTCAAGTGGAGTTAAATTTCACTATTCACCAGGAAAGGAACCCTCTTCAATTAGTTTTCAATACCAAAAACGTACGAATTTTCAAAATTCTTCTTCCATTCAGCTTAGTCCAGGTTAGTTTAGAGTTAATCTTCTTAAATTGTTGTCGCTTAGGTCTACTACATTTTTGTGAGTTTATGCTAAGTCAAGTAGATTCCCGAGATCATCTTATGGATAAGAATAATGTCAACCCGCTCCTAATTAATATTAAAAATCAAAACTGGCCCCTCGTCCGCTTCTTACTAGATAATATTTATGATATCCAAGCTCTAGAGAACTTGAATGATTTCCCCTCTATGATGGATCTTGAAAAAGCCCGGGGAATTGACACTAATACGAATGACTCTGATGGCGAAGAGGAGAAACCCTTAAAGTGTCATTTGAATCTCTATAACTTACTCGCAACTGGAGACGAGTTTCAGCAAAACGCATGCCCTCCCTGTTACCCAAGAATCCCCTCAGTAATAGATTGTAATCAAAATGCTAAAAAATCCTTCTTAGCTCAAATTTAAACCTTAAAAGAATATCATTCGCTATCTTCGCCTTTCATTCAAAAAATCATTAGACTATATATAATATTCAAGGAAAATGTTATATTAAAAAAATTTACAATTAAATTTGTAAAAAAATTCTGTATTCATACAAAATAAGTATATATAAATATATAGACAGTTAGAATAAAAATTTTATATAATCTGAAGTTATTTATTTAGATTGTATTTGCCTGATTTGATAGATTTTTATTATAAATAGAATAGTGGCGATAATTCTAATAGATATTATTTAATATTTGATAAAATTCTAATATCGCTTATATATAAAAAGCTTTATATTCATTCAATATTCTTTCCTACGTTTTGTCCAAATCTAATTTTATCAATATTTAACTGATTGTTATGGGATAAGTAAATTATACTAATTTAGTAATAAATCAAATAAGCGCTGAAATTTGGACATTGCACAAATTTAACAAATTAGGAAATAATAAATTCGCAATAACTAAAATAGGTTGACCAATCAGAAATTAACTTATAGTTAAATCAGCTGATCAAGCTGATATGAACGATCCCATAATATTAAAAAATGAGAAAAATCCAAAATTTGAGGTATAAAAGAAGTAAAAGATCCTAACTTAAACCTCATCCTTGTGCTAGGGTATATCCTCATCTGTGAAGTATCTACTGAGATAGGATTATTGCTGGTTGAAAACTAAACCCAATACCCCACGATAATTAATTCCTAGTGAATTAATGTCGTAATTTTTGCAATCCTTTAGGGATAAACCCCTTTTATAATTTTAAAACCTTACATAAAAAGTTATCGTTAAATATAATATATTTATTGTAGATACTTTTTAAAAAAACATATGCTTGGATTAGATAATTTCTTGCTGAGAGATACGTTAAAATTTTTAACTATATTTTAAAGCAGACTAATATTTTTTTGAATATGAAGCTATATAAGAATATATTGCTAACATTTAACTCTTGCGCATATTCAATGATATGACGTAATTGAAAGTATATATTCGTATAGTTTTTAATCTTCATTTAAAATATTTAACTCATTTCAACTCAATTTTGAGTAATATGTGTAAGATTTGATTTAATCCAAGTATACAATAGAAGTTAGGTTGCTATTAGATGATGTCAAATCATGAATTTTGTTTTTAGGATTTGGAGATCCTTCATATTGAATTTTACAAGCTATTATTATGGAATAATAATTTAAAAGTTGAAATATTCTAAATAAAAAATAAATCTATAAACTATTGTTAAAGATGGTATTAATATACGAGATTCACAAGTTAATAGTAATTCTATAGTTAATGTACAATAATTTAGATTTTTATATAATTAAAACTAGATTATATCATATATAATTAATATAAAGCGATAGTATGCATTATGGGCATATAGTATGAGATACATTTCTTCCTCAACAAGTGTTTTATACACTAATAGGTTAGATTATAATGAAATTAAAATTTTTAGAGTAGAGAGTTGATATAAATTTTGGGCTGTTAACTGGATTGTTCATTTAGACAAGATCAAAGTCGATTTAAAAAAACATAAATTTAATATTGTTTGCAGTATAGATTTGGGTGATTGTGGATAATAGAAATAGAATATAATTAGAATACATACACAAATATATAAAATGTGAATTTTATAACAAAGAAAAATTAAATACAGAGGTATCAAATAAAAAGTTATGATGATGTGATAAAAAAAATAAATTACATGGAATGTACAAGGCTCACTACAATTGATTATTTAAGTATGTCAGCTTATAACAATAAGCTACTATGGCCGAGTGGTCTAAGGCGGGTGACTTAAGATCCCCTCTCGAAAGAGGCGTAGGTTCGAACCCTACTGGTAGCATTTCTTTTTTTGATAAACTTTTATTATGATAATATTTTTATAACCAAATGCTATCAATACCTACTCACATTCAAACTACCAAAAAACTTAAAAATTAGATTTACAAAATATTTCCAATATACTCTTGATATAGGTTCTGCTACATTATAAAAGCAAATCCTTAGCATATATTTTTGTAAAAGTAACTGAGTTTATTTTATAAAATTATAATAGTAGCTTGGATTATATAGCCAAATTTTATTGAAATAAATGCTAATAACTCTTTATGAAATCTTTATACATTATTCTTTGTAAAAATGTACGAGTTTGAAAATTTAAAGGTATTCTCAAAATAAAAAGGCTAAATGTAAGCAAATTAAGTTTATTAACTTAATGAGAATCAGATAATGACATTAAATTTGAATTGACGCAAATTCTATAATAATCTGTCACTCCTCCAAGTAAGCTGACTCTCTTAATTTTAACAATTTGTCCTTTTTCTATCCCGTAATATCTTGCAACTGGATCGCAGCTTAGGATAATAGGCAAATTATTATATGGTAGAGGGTGTTTTTTCAAAAAATTGTCCTTTTCTTCTGTAGATAGAATCTGATGCTCTGGAACTAACTCGTGGTGTATAACGCATAAATCAAAAAATTCTTCATCAAATAGCTCAATTTTCATCTTTGGAGCACTTTGATTAATAGCTATCATTGATGCAGAAGTAATTTTTCCATTATTGATAAAAATCCCATGTTTACAGCCACGTTCGCTCATTTTTCTGAAAAGTCTATAAAATAGAGTTAATAGTCTAATATGTGCTAATAATAAAATTACTTATATAAAGAAGATATCCCAATGTTGCTATCATTTGGAAAGAATATATAAACACCATTATCATTTGTGTCAGTAGCAAGTAAGTTAAGTCTATCGCGTTCGCTTACAACATTAGGATTAGCTAATAGTTTGAATAGATATATGAAAGCTATGATACTTACACACAGTTAGCAACTACAACCATTTTTGTAAAATCTTTCAGTTCAATATTTTCATAGACACCCGTAACCAATTGATAACCCTAATAAGTTAATAAATATGGTTATACTCAAATAAAAATAAATAAATACTCTATCTTTAATCATTTGTAATACATTAAGGTATCTTTTTCTTAAAACAAGAAGATAATCTTCGGCTTCTGATCTAATAATTGTTAATTCTTTATTCATTTGTTTTAATCAGTTAGCTGTTTAATTATTATTATCCACTGAAGTGAGTTTTTATATTGTAGCTGTATACATAAAATGCATGTTTATTCATTTCTTAAAGCTAACTCTATATCTTATATGAATAATTTATCTAACTTTGAGCTTAATTATACCATTTTGACTAGATTCTGAATGTTTAATAAAGCTAATTTGATTAATACAGAGCTAAATACAAAGTATAAATAGTTTTTATTCTATCAACTTTGATTCTTAAATTGAGCTTAGATATATTAAACTTTTTTATCAAACGTATATTTTATTAATAAATTTGCTTTCAAATACTCAATAAAAACAAAAATTTACGTAAATATCTTTTGAATAATTTTTTACCCAATAATAAACTTTTCCAATTTTTATAAATCGAAAATAAAAATAAAAGATTAAAATAATACTGTAAGTGTTTATATTCAAAGTTCAAAAATGTTGTCATAATGTACTAGTTAGATTTAAATGATATAATTTACTAAGAGCTTGGCCATTTATATTTATATAATGAGCCAAGATATTAATTAAGAAAGCTATCTAATACCAAGCACATTCAGATAAACTGTGAATGCAGTATAGATATATTCCCATATAAATTTAAATCACTAGTTTTGATTAAATTGACTGAAAATAAAAGCTGAAGTTTTGTTACTGGTTTTAATCTTAAATATTAAAATTAATTTATAGTCCAACATGGTAAAAATATTCAAACATATAACTCAATACAAATAATATTAATTATCTTGTTATTTAATCTATATAGTCTGACGTTGCTTTATCCTGTAAAATCCCCACTGAAGTTATTCAAGCTGCTAGAAAGTTCCGCTTTTTAAAGAATCCTGGCCATTATTCTGGCTTAATTTGTAATTCACAGCTTAATTTGTTTACTCTTTAATTTTTTATATCTAATATGTTTTATTATAGTAAAAATTAACAAGGAAACTAGCACTGTTGAAGTTGATGAAAATTTGATTGATTGCGATTTAGAAGAAATAATTGAAGAGTTACCCGATGACGCTCCTAGATATCCTTTTATATTTTAAACTATTTATTATATCTTTAGATATTCATTATTTATTTTATTCCTTAATTCTTAACCTTTGTTTTTACATATGTATTATTAAGTTATAAGGTATATAATTTTTTATTTTTAATAATATTTTGATCTAACTATTTAAATAGTACGAAAGAGAAGATGGTATTACTCAATATCCTTTAATCTTTTTATATTATATCCCTGAAGCCGGTATTAATATATCTAAATTTATCCAAAATTAGATGAATTAATAGTTATTTAGCCTCTCATTCTTTAAATATGTTATATGCCAGTACTCAAAATAACTTACAAAAAGAAATTGATATGAGTCGTGTAATTAATTAGATTGTCATCCTTTATAATAATTATTCTAAATTTTAAATATTATTTCTAGGTCTTTGAAATTCGCGATTTAGAAGAATTGGATGAAGAATGGATCAAGTCAAGATTATCAAAGTTCTAGATAGCTTCGTTTTTGTGAAATTAAACTACTATCTATAATCAATTAACATATTTAACTACTCTTTAAAATAAAATTAGGGTTAATTGTTATTAAATTCATTAGTTATTCAAATTGATACGAACTTTAGAAATATTCAAGATAGCTAAAATATAGGCCCAGAGTAGCATTATATTTATAGAATGTCTTAATCCACTATATAATTTTAATATGAATAAAATATATGTATAAAAGTGCAACAATGATTTATTTTTAAGAATAGATTGACAATATTGATTAGCAATACGTCATTTATAATATAGTGGATATAGTGCAATGTGTAATAATGTAACAGTAGAAAATCATATAAACTAGGTCTGGGCGTTTACCATTGATTTCCTTTTAATACTTCTTCTGCGAGTCTCAATTAAGCGATTAGAAAGTACAAGTACCAAATTATGTTGGTTATGATCTTCAATTACTCCAAATTTAGTAAAGAAGTCATTCTTTAATACTTGTAATAAATCATAAATTACAGTTTTAACCATTCTATAAACTTCTTTAAACTCAGGATAACCATTAGGGTTAATCAAGTAGTCACGAGGGACTCCGATTAATAAAGTGTTGATATCATATAATAATACTTGAGGATCTAATTCTTGAGAAGCAAGCTTTGGACCAATTGATCTATTTAATTTAGCAATACACTTACAAATCATTTCTGATAATGATAGCATGCTATGCTCTGATAATTCAACTTCCATTATGTGGTTAGGGTCGTAGAGTTGCTGTAATAAAGTGAACATACAACGGAAAGCGCTATTTGGACAACAGTGATCGAGAATTCTAACCATTAAAATATTTAATGCTCTAGAGAATCCTACAAAGGTTTCTGAGCTGCTAGTCTTTGAAATTTCCAACATTATAAGAATTTGATTAATTAAGTCATGTAATGCTGCTTCGTCAATGTTACGTGCAAGTTCAGAAGTTGAAAAGATTTGTACCAAAGAATTAACTAAATATTTGATTAATCTAGCGAAATGGGGAGAGTCTTCAGGGATTGGGTTGGTATTCAAAGAGCGCACTTTCTTTGAAATAGCAATCACAATATTATTTAAATATGGTGAAATTACTTCATACCCACCTGAGATTTGACTTTCAAACTCTCTTAATCCTTCCAAACTTAAAGATATGTCTGGATCAGAAATTTGATCTCCTAGGCGCTCCATTACAGAGTTTGTAGGTATAAGTCCATATCTATCCTGTTGTTTTGAATGACTGTTGCTGTATGGTGAAAGAGCAGGGATATTTGATTGGCCGTTGTTAGGTACTTGAGGAAGATCCAATCTACTCATTTCTAAGCTGATAGAGTTGTTAGAATGATCAGTAGGTGGGATAGATTTGGGGATTCCTGGTGAAGCCAATGGAGGTACGAAAGATGTTCTATTTCTAGGACTGGGTTGAGGAGGAATAGTAGTGTGCGCCATAATAGGAGAATATTCAGGATATTCTGATCTTAGAGGTGATTGAATAGGAGAGATGGATGTAGGTGTTGCGTTGGGTAAAGGTGGTGAAATATGGTCTTGTTGAACTGAGTCTTTTCTTTGGAAGGAGAATAAGTGTGTCCCTGTGTTTTCAGGAAGTTTTGATGGCTCAACGCTAGGAGTAACATTAGGCGTGATTCTTTTAAATCTTTCATCTAAATATGATTTTTCTTTCTCACCAATTCTGCCTAAATACTTATATACCGCATCTCCGGTAAGAATATAGACTTCAGCGATAACGTTAATTGCACCAGTTCTTACACCAGCATCTCTATCTGCGATGTGCTTAGCAATAATGGGCATTGACTTTGATGGATTGCATACTGAAACATCATTTTGCTTAATTAGTTTGGCAAGCTCATCAAGACATTCAGCTCTAACTTTAGCATTCTTTGATTTCAAGCCGATATCCATTATTTGAACAAAAGATTTATTCAATGGATACAGCGAGTAAATTTGTTTGAATGTTGCGCTAACTTTAGCTTTCATAGCTTCTTTACTGTCACCCATTTTGCTAATAATAGCCGGGAAAAAGATTGAAGCTTCGTTATCAGGAAGAGAGTATCCAGTTGAAGAGAGAAGCTGTAATAGGCCTTCCATTGTTTCTAAGCATCTAAAGCATAAGGTGGTGGCTGAATCGTGGATTCTAATTGTCAGATATTTTATGATTAAATCAGAAGCAAATAATACACGATCGACTAATTCGTTATACTCAATTTGATATTTGTCAAGACTATCGTATTCAGGGCAGGTGATAATATCGTATAGAGTATTAACTGCGCTCATATACTCTTTATCTTTGTAATGATCAGTGCTAAACATTAATTTCCTAAGCTCAGAGCTGAAAGAGTTAGCAGATTGTTCTTGAACTGAAGCTAATACATCAGAAGGAACAGAGTCAAATATCCACCTAGCTGGCTTTTCTCTAGCTAATCTTTGATCTTTAGATCTGGAATCAGTTTGTAAAATTGGGAATGCAGGGGCAGATGGAGGTGCATTAGAGTTTGATCTCGATAAGTTGCTAGATGTGGCAGTAGATGGGCGCTTTCCTAATAAAGGTGCCTTCTTTTTAGCATTTACATCTGCTGCAGAATCAGGGCGGGATGGTGGTCCAGACGAGAGCTGTCTGCCGCCTAAAGCAGAAGGTGGTCTTAAAGTACTGGACGCAGGTTTTCCACCAACGCTTGGCGAAGGCCCTTCAGATCTCAAACTATCAATTAGTGGCATAACGCTTTGCAATGAAGCACCTTTAAGAGAGCTTGCCTTTTCTTTAATAGGTGCGAATCCAACACTTTGAACAACAAATTTCAAGCAAGATTGAGCTTGTTTCCTTACATCAGAATTTTTATCTTGTAAGCAAGATATTAAAGGTGACACAAGAGGAGATAAGTCAGGAAGCTTATCCTTAGCTAATTCTAGATTATCGGCTAACCATTTGCTAAGATCTTTTCTTTGAACTGAGTTTTCTGGAACCAAAGCTGCTCCAACTCCAGGTAACATTGGCTCTAGGTCGTTAGCTTCTTTAATAGATGTTAAACTATTAAAAGCAGCAGTTCTAACTTGTATTTTTTGATCACTTAAGCATCCAGCAACAGGTCCAACTAAAGTTTTACAGTATTTATCAAAAGGTTTGCCCATTGCTTTGGCAGTTTCGCCAATGAGGTCTAGTGCATTGATGACCAAGTTTTTGTTTGCATCTGCAAGACGGGCTTTTAAGAGCGTTGGAAGTTCACCTAAAATACTATCAGTAAAAGAACTATAACTAGTTATTTTATATAATCTATTACCTAAGTTTGGCTTAATTCTGTTATTTGCAGAGCCTAGAATTGAGCTAACGGCATCCAAACCTTCTTTACGAACTTTCCAATTAGCATTATTCAGCTGTTCAGCAAGCTTTCCGTTAATTTGTGGTGATATATCGACTCTAGGGAACAAATCATCAAGCACATCATGCTCAGGAGCACCAGAGTCATCTCCTGCACCACTTGTAGCTGGAGGAGGGGGAGGAGCTCCTCTTGTTGGTGCTTCTGGAGTACGGCTTGAAACTTTTTCAAACTCTTTATCAATGTTGCTTAATAGATTTGGATTTAAATCTTCTACCGATTTTCTAAGTGCTGTATTATAGAGTTAGATTTGCTATTAAATATAACTGAAAATTAATTACCTGGGCCAATATAAACTCTGAGTTCAGCTAATAGTTGGGTAGCATTGGTGCGTACTGTAACATTGGATGACCCAAGTAAAGTTTTGATGAAATCAACAAGTAAAGGCGTGCTTAATCCTGAAATACCAAATTCAATTAGAGTATTTTTCATCCAAGATAAAGCATCTGCTTGAATTTTTGGTGCTTTTTGCGCTTTAATTGGTGCATATACTAAAAAATTTAATTAATTTAAATTGATTATATATATTTTAAAATAATTACCTTGAGAAAATACAAATTGCAAAGAAGTGGCTTCAGCAAATGCAACAAGAGCTTCTCCAGCAGGGCCTTTTAATTTGATATCACCAAGTTTATCAGCAAGAACTAAAGATTGTTAGATTAAAATAAAAATATATAAAGACTATGTTACTTGGAATGGCTAATGATGCGGCACCAGCAGAAAAAGAAGGTATCCTTTCTGCCAAAAGAGCAAAGATAGAATATACTTTGGAAGTTACCTAAATTATTTGTTAGTATTAATTATTTTATATCTAAGTCATATAACTTACTTGGAAATTACTTTCTTTTGGACCTGGTTTTTTAATCATTTGTCTAACAACGAGTTCGGCTTGAACATCATCTGGATTTTGGCCATTTATATGATCATAGATGGATTCAATAGCTATATAAGATGTTAGGTTTAGAAAACCTTAAATTATATTAATAAATACCTGCTAAACGTGTTTTCCATACAGAGTTACTTAAATCGGTTATTAAATTAGAAGGTATTTGGTCTTCAACTAGCCCATCTATGTCATCTTGGTTATACTTGAAAGATATTTTAAACTCTTTTGTTGATTTAGAAGCTGTTGGCTTAGATCCTGCAGGAGTGGATGAGGTAGGTTTCTAGGGCTTCATTAGTAAATGTGAGAATGTTTGGGTATAAATAATTACCTTTATAGGTGGCTTAGATGAGGATAATTTGGGAGGCGCTTTTGCTGCTGCTGGTGGCTTGGGAGCTTCAGCGGCAGGTTTTGCTGATCCACTTGAAAGAGTAGGTTTCTTAGTAGAAGAAAGAACAGGTGGTTTCTAGATTTAAGTACAAACACGTTAATAAATTAATTAATAATTGATATTATATGAATACCTTTATCTTAGGAGCTGCACTAGGTGCGGAAGCTGGTGGTGGCTTTGAAACAGGGGCTGATGCTTTGAGAGAAACTGTAGCCTTTTCTTTATATTCGTCAATTTTAGCGGTTTTCTTTGCATCAGTTTTTTCTAAAAACGGTTTGATAAATTTATCACCAACTAGCTTAATTAAAGTTCCGATAGCTTCAGCAGCACTTTCTCTAACACCAGTATCAGCGTCATCAAGACCTTTAAATAGAGGGGTGCTTAAAGCTTTAATCTCTGGTGTAGATGGTGGTTGAGAAGTTATACTTGAAAGGATTCTTGTAGCCCATTTTAGAGTTTCAGCTTTGACATTAGGATTTTTATGACCAGATCCAGTGGAAATATCTTCAATTAAGTCAGATATGGTAACGCTTTTAGAAACTGCGTCAAGAGTTTTCCTCAATGGCTCTAAAACAGTAATCTTCTTTTCTTTAAGTTTTTCAATGAGAGGTGGAACTACAGTTGATTTATGTTGGCTAAAATCTTTTCTAAGACCTGTGGCAATTAATCCAATACAAGTAATACAAAGAGCTCCAACATTGATATTAGCATCTGAAATTTTCTAAATTTAAAGTTAGGTTATTTATTTTTAAATTATTATTCCACTTACTCCTGCTAATGTAGAAATAAGCTCTCCACAATTTCCATTATCTTTTAGCTTTGGCGTATCTAAGCCTGCTTTTAGTGGCTCTAAAGCTTCCACTCTTTCTTTCCATTTAGACGATGCCTTTATAAAGTGTTAGTTAAAATTAATATACACAAGTTTATTAGTTACTATTAGATTGTAGAAGTCTTTAGGTAATTTTGTCATAATATCTACAGGTTCAGCAAAGTCATATGGATCAACATCAACTGGCTCTTCTTCAAGTTCATTATATTCATTATCTTCTATAACATAAATTAGTTGTTTAATTAGTATATCTAAAAATTGACTATTTACCATTTGTTTCATATTCATCCATAGGTGGAGGAGCAGCTGCAGCAATAGCTTGTTGTGATCTTAATAGTCTAGAAGCAGATGGTCTTTCGGAAGGCAGTTTATCGAACTCTGCTTGTAAATCTTTAAGCTAATTGAAAATTAATAAACTTGTTTAAATATTCGAAGATTTATATATACTTGAACTGGCTTTAAATCTTTAAGAGAAGGCTCTACAGCTTTTCCAAGCCATTTATATAATTCTACTGTGAGTTGTGTTGCCTAAATCATATTTAAATAAATGCGCTAGGTTTAATTATAAGCTGCTTACTTCTGCTCTCACATTTTTATCTGAGTGGCCAAACATTTTTGCTAATTGCTTTAATAAAGGCTTAGGATCTACCGTTTTGCACCCGAATTGCCTAAAAAGTCAAATATTAACAATAGCTTATCTTGATAATTTTTATATATTTACTTGACGATTTCTTTGAGCGCGTTTACAACCCCTGTAACTGCTTTGGCTAGTTTATGGCTTAATCCAGGAATTAATGCATCCTAATTTTAATTTTATATATTAGTTTTTGTATTTGTACTATTTTTGATAAGCTGCATACTATAACAGGATCTGGGATATCGGCTTCAACTAGCATTAAAATAACTTCTAAAGATTTTGTTTTTGTACCAGCTCTCATAGCGCCTAAACCTTTGTCAATAATAGGAGGTAGAACCTGCTCTGGGACCCTATAATTTTATTAAATACGATAAAAATATAAAAATAAATAGTTTATGTTACCCTCTAACATCAGGAGAGTTTTCAGCAAAAGCTAGAATACAGCCTAAACCGGCTTCTTGAGCGGCCATATTCGCGTCTTTAGCAAATGCACCGAGAGATCCCGTCCATTTAGAAAATTCATAACTTTCCGTTTCAGGATCTAAACTACCAAATTTCTTTTTTAATTCTTCATATCCTTCTAAACGAGCTTTCCAAGACTAATTTGTAAAAGTTAATTTTATTTTATACTACGCACAATTAAATATTATAGTTACTTTATGAGCAATTTTATCTTCAATAGATAGTGAAGAAAAATCTTCTTCTGACATTTTTTAATCAATTAAAAATAAATATTAAATAACTCTAAATTAAAATAGATGAATAAAAATTTTATTATATTTTGGTATTAATTTACTTGTAAATATAGTATATTAGATAAAAATTATTTTATTCTATTTTTTTGATTTATTATATTTTTATTAACAAACAACAACGATTGATAATATTTTATTCCTTAAATCATCTTTCATCCTTTATTTTTAAAAATTTAAATTTAGACTAAAAATCAATTTGATTGGTCATTTAATGAATTTGGATCAATTGTACTAATCATGGTGTTTTAAGAGTTAAGGATAATTGAGTTGGAAAATTTAGCAAATTGATCAGCAAAGGATTTTACTTGTCCAATTGCTTTTTTAATAGTCACAGAGTTGTAGGGTTTTGTTAAATCTTTTTTGATAAATTATATACCTTTTGAATTGGAAAGAATTAAGGATAATTAATAGATAAAATTAATAAAGTATATTATTTATGCTTACAAAGAAATAGTCAGAGACTAGTTTTAGTTCGAATAAAAATAATAAGTTTTCTGAATGCAAGTAGTTTGATTTATTAAATATAATGATGAAACAAATGTTTATTTTAACCAGCTAAGAGGATAATTTATTATTTAGCTAGCTTATATATTTAATATTGCGTAACTTATATTGGCATCTTAAATATAAAATTTTTAGTAATAGTTGTGTTGATTGTAATCAAAGGCCCTTAAATTAATGAGTTATCTATTAATAATTTAAATATAACCATTTATATCTCCTTGATTTATTTCCTTTTAGGTAAAATAAACATGAGCATATCATATTTATTTAGAAATTCTTCATAAATAAGGAAAAATATTGCAAAGTAATTATATAAGATATATTCATGTATACGTAATAATAGAAATATCTGTAAAAACAAAAGTTAAAAAATGCTCCCAACAGGGATCGAACCTGTGACCTTGGCGTTATTAGCACCACGCTCTAACCAACTGAGCTATGGGAGCTTATCATTAGTTAATATGCTATATTTGTATTTCAATTAATATAAGCATAGAATTTATTTAATCATAAATATTTATTATTTAATAATATTTATTCTGCATATTTGGCTGCAATCTATCTTGACCCCAGTTTATTATTTCTCATTTTTTTATCTTACTTTTTCTCTTTTATTTTCTTATATCATGTTCTAGAGATCATTAATCATATTATATTACTTTATTATCATCTTTAATCAAATGATAAAGTTCTCAACAGTTTTTAAATATACAATATTAAAAATATTTTAAATTTATCAACTAAGTATTTTATATGAAAGATTCTAGCTAAAAATCAGGAAAGTTTGTAAATTTTTTGATTTTTAACTGCTTAAAGTTTAAACAGTAACTTTTATTATTTAAAGTTGATAATATAATATTTAAATATGGCTTTGCCATTAGTCCTCAATTAAATAAAGACTATACACGATAGAAAACTTGGTTATAAAAAAAATTAAAATTTTATAATTGAGCTCATACAAAATTCGAACCAAGTTAACTATAATCTTTTATATCAAAATTTTTCTCTTTTAACAAAAATCGCTAATATTATTTATTATTACTATTTATTCATTTATCTATAATAACTTATTTATTTCACCTTTACTTTTATATTATTCCATTGATTCTATTCATAATTAATATTCTTACTTTGATATTTTTATTCATTTCGCATTTTTATATTATACTTATTAAATATTTTAATTTGCGATATTAGCTTTACTCTTCATACAGTTAAACTAGTATCTTATTTAATTAATATTTAAATCAAACTTGTTATGGGTGTAATAAGTTATAAATAGATTAATAAAAAGTTGCAATTAATATAGCTGTCAAGCTTCGATAATATAAATATTAAGGTTCAGAAAATGCCAAAATTTATATATATTTGCCAAGTTGTGTAAGTTAATTAATACTATTTCACAACTATCAGAAAATTGACAGATATCCTAATTTTATAACTTTGAAAAGTTACACATAACCCCGCTAATTTTTGAGATAACGGATTATTGTCTGAATTATAAGGGCGAATATCAAGCTTTTAGAGAGTGGAATTCAGAGAATTGTTTAACTAGATATTAGTTTTTAGTTAGTATAGTTTTAAGACTGTTAAATTAATATAATAGAGGAAATTGATGTTATCTAGTATTTGAAAATTTTATATCTAGTTTTTTATATAAATTTTGGTTAAATTTTGGCTGTATTAATGCCGAAATTAGATAATATAAACGCTTAAAATAGCAATGTAAAAATATACTAAATACAGTTAGTAACATATTTTTATATAGAAATATTCTTATTAATTTAAATATATTCAATATAATTGGCGAAAATTCGGCAAAACTTATCTATACTGTCATTAAAATATCAGGCAGAAGTATCGCGATGTTTTTTAATTCTAATATTTTACCTGAATAAAGCTTATCCGAGATATAAATTTAAACATTAGATAAATAAGCATTTATTAACGCCTAGGGCTATATTTAATCAGCTTTAATTCGTGTTATATATTTTTTAATTTTGTCATTAATATGCATATTATCGCCACAAGAACCGTATATAATAGATAATAAATTATCGACTTATGCAATTTTCAAATTTATGTTACTCAGAAGTATGCCGAAAGATCAAGATATAATTGATTTTATATAATACACTTAATATTCTAAGCTTGAATTTGAAATTTGAAAATCTTTAACATAATTTTTAAACCATATTAAATGAATTCCAGTAAAAGGCAAAATTTTTTATCAAGATTTTTAATTGGCTTAAATTGTCAATAACTTGTTTGATTTTAGCGATAAACTATCTAAATTTAAAGGTTTCTTTTCAATAGTAAAGTACATTCTTTGATATGTCAGAATATAATCTTCAGTGTTTATGACATTATTACCCTTTATTTGGTTAAAATAAGCGTTGTTAAATTGGCTACTGGCCGTCTAAAGAATTCTTACAAGTTGCATTGTAATGTTAGTCACAAAAAATTCTTTCGTGAAAAACAACGCTGATTAATCAGTAATTTATCTTACCATGCACATTAAACCCAAAGTTTAATTCATACTTCACAAATTGATTATTTTTAACATTGATTTTACTATCTTATTCGTTTAAAATCTATCAAGCTAATTATAAAATACAAAGCAAGCTTTTTAATGAAATCTCACTTTACTCCAAAATTACTATTACGATATCCACATTCCCAGTTTAATATGGGGGTTTCTTGGGACTTGAAGTAAATAGTTTACAAATATTCATTAATAAAATCTTCAAGCGTAGTTCCTATTCATAACCACTTTTATTACCTCGTCATCATTAAATAAAACTTTAATTCTATTAGCAAAGATTGGCTGGATGTTGTTTAGCGAATAAACTGTAGCATATTCAAAATTAAGCTATAGTTTGAAAATGTGAATTCTTTGCTCTCAGAGTTATGACGATAGTCGCTATGACCTCTATACGGAGAATGAATTAGCTTGTAGTAATAATTACACCATTTGATTTAAATATTTTGCCCATTAGCTAGAGGAAATTCTATATTAAGCTGGCGCGGGTTGTGAATTTTAAGGAAATACTACATATTATTGTTTTCATAGCTTGAAAATTTCAATTTTTTCCTCTTCAGTGGCTTGGTTTCGAACTATATTTAATGAAAAATTTACAACTCTTTAAATGCTGTCAATCAAGCATTGAAAAATATTCGAAATTACGATCGGGTAAGATAGAAAATACGAGTAAGCTATATCCAAAGTGAAAAAATTCTCTATTTTGAGCAACCTCTTGATTTAATTTAATATATCCATTCCCTATTCTTGTAATATTGAAACAGTTTAAAGCAATATAAATTAAGTAATTTTAAATATGAAAAATTAAAATTAACTCAATTCAAATTCTGTATGAGCTCAGTTATAAAATTTTAATTTTTTATAACCAAGTTTTCATCGTGTATAGTCTTTATTTAATAGAGAATTGGTAATAATATCATATTAACATAGTATACTATTAACTTTAACTAATAAATTATACTCTTTAATAAGCTTTAAGCAGCTAAAAATAAAAAATATTGCAATTTTTCCATATAAATTTTTTTGACAAACTTTCCTTGTTTTAACCGGAATCTTATACAATACAATAAAAAAGCTTTATTATTAGAAAATTATTAATGCTAACAAAAGTTTCTCTATCATTAGCTCTATCCTATCTATTCTAATTGGGCCATTAATATAAAATTTATGAATATCAATATCAATTATAAACTCAAAGCTTAAATTTATCTAGTAAGAGTTTTCGAATTTAAGACGACTTGCATACTAATTGTTCTAATTTTGGTTTATCTCCATTGATAAGAGCTATTCAAAATCAGAATTATTGATATTTATTTGAGTTAAAAATTGAGATTTATGGATATGGAATTAATATTGGTATGTTTATAATAACAAAAAAATAGAAGTATAAAAATTAACTTGCATAAATATATAACAGCTTTTCACTTAATAATTTTTGCCCAAATCTCTATAATTCGAGATTTTTAATTAAACGTGCAATATTAAAAATCTATTTTAAGATAGCTATGCTCATTTAATGAATGCTCAAGGATATCTTTAGTGCTATAGTATTGATTGAGTTAAATTTTTTAGTATTGTAAATTTTTTTTTGATTTTAGGGTTATAAAGCTTAATGCAGTTTATTATACTTTTTTAAATCATCAACTATTTTCCAAATATTTTAATAAAAATCAAAATAATACTTCACTTTGACAAATACAGGTATAATTTTTTTTTGATTTTCTACAAATATTATTACACTACTCTATTTGAGTAAAAACAATTACAAATACATTACAAATTAAGTATTGAGTTATGTTATGCTAACAGCTAAAATGAGCTAGTAATTCAATTGCTAGAGTAACATATAATTACCTTACTTTTTTGCTTATCATTTGATGTTTTTATGTATCAATTAACTAATTTTTCAAATTTCATTGGCATTTAGTAAATCAAAGTCAAACCAATGAAAAGGTTTAATTAGACTAATATATCAAAGAATTAATTCGGTATAATTATTAGGTTCAACTGTTTGAAAGTAGCGAAGATACGCCATAAAGTATATTTTATGGCTTTATTATCTAGCTTTAAATTGTAAATCATATGCAAGCGAGTTAATGAATTGCATAAAATAATTGCTTATTCGATCAATTTTTTTAATTTTTTAATCTAAAATTCTGCTCTTTTAAAAAATTAGTTACTTTAAATTATTAATTTTTGATAAACATTAAATATCCAATCTAGCTCATATTAGTCTCAAAAAGTTTGTTATTCTAATTTTAATTCTCCAATTTGAGATTAATTATCAAAAGTTGAAGGGAAAAATTAAATCAGAACATTTAATGAAGTATTAAGGTTAATTAGATTCAACAATTAGTAGTTTGCTAAGTATTTAATCTTTGAAGACGTTTGAAATCACCATATAGGTACTAAAATTATGCGAATAGTTTGGATTTTTTATTATAAGGTTTATATTTTTGCAGTTTGAAAGTATTGTATACCTATTCTATTATAAAATATTTAAAATATAAAATCAATTTGATTGTTTAAAAAGCGCGGTAGAAATGAATTAGATAAAAGTAAATCAATAATTAATAATTAGAGTTCCAATCTATATATAGATACAATAAATAATTGTTAGTCAAAATTATATTATTTAAAAACTTAAAATAGCATGAAGTATATGCCAATTATTTTGCACTTATCTATAATTACAAGGATATTACTTTATACATATAAAATATTTAATCAAGAGTATGTGTATAGAATGCAATTATTTTTACTGACACAATTAACGCTTATTGTTAGGTTTTTTTAAAGTTTTTTTAAAGTAATCGTTCTATTATATTTGGTTTTAAATAAAGAATTTCAAATTATAAAATTGTTTTTATTTTCGGATGACCGACGATTAGAGTGGAGGCAAATCAAAGGTGTTTTTGATTATAACTATGTGAATAATAGGATAATAGTATGAATCAAAAGCTAAAGTATAATAAGTTATAAATAATAGTTAAATATATTAGCTATAATATTTTGCTATAACCTAATATACTTGCCTGCAAAAATAATACAGGTTTTAGCAAGTTAATTATTTAGTTATTTGTATGTAATAAAATATTAAAATAAATCTGTCAGTATAAATTTATATAGATTTAACTCATATATTAATATTATTAAACACAACTTTTTATACATTATATTTCTATTAATTACTTCATATATATAACATATTATGCTGTGTTTCTATCGAATTCTTATTAATTGCCTTCTATAATATCTATTTTCTAATATTCTCATTGTAGCTCTTTAACAAAAGGGCTAGGCGTAAAAACAAACTCAGGTATATTATAAAAAAGAGCGCCATATTATAGTATAATTACTTTATAAATACTCAATTAACTACATCTTATTATCCGTAGAATAATACTCATGTAGTTATAAATGTTTAGTTATATTTAGTTAATTTGCAGATAAATTTATTAAACTGATTACATTATTGAAATAATAACCATGTTGATTTTCTAAAACGAGCTTCAAACTAGAATAACTATAGAATTAAGTAATTTAATAATATATGAATTTATATTCAGTTAATATTAAATCTATTAATTTATAATTCTCAATATTAAAAAATAATACTTTAATATTTAATATCTATTTCTATTTGATAATAATTTCATCTTACTGTAAATCAGTGTTTTAACTGATCTAAATTTATATTTTCAATTTATCATATCCTAATAAACTAACGTACTTAAACTATAAAAACTACAGCATTAATCTAACAACCCAAAAAATGTCAATTATAGGATCTATAACATAACTATACTAACGAATTCTTTATACTCGATAAAAATAATCACAGTATTCCTCAAAGAAACATTATGCATTATATAGGAGGATAAATTGTAGTTAACTTACATATTATGATAGCACAAATTGAGCATTAGTATTTACAAATTATAAAATTTTTTATTGAAAATAGTATATAGTTTAATGAGTAGATTTATTAGTATCTTTAAATATATATATGATTAACAATTTTTGAAAAATGAAATTTTTAAATTCAATTTAATATCGCTATTAATATATTATAAAAATAAAAACTTTCAAATACTGGCTTTTCTTAGTATAATTAGTCAAGAATAGTTGCATAATATTTTACATATTTTTAAACAATTTGCTTTAAATTCAATAATATTGGCTACTGGGGTTTAAGAATTACTTTCATATTTATGATTTTGGTTTATTCTAACAGTAAATGTAATACTCATTAATAGCACTACTAATATTAGATTCAAGCATTATTGAAATAAAGGTATGAATAATAATCTTTATTAAGTATATTATTAGAGTTGTAATAGTTGTAGACAGTTACTTGAGGTCGAGCATGATCTAAAGTTCTACCCAATATATAGTAACATTGAAAATGTGATTTGATACATTTTAATTAACGGTTACTAGTATTTTTAATAACATAACTGGTATTTTTGCGCTGCTTGTTAATTTTTACATTATTTATAAATAATTTTATTGAACCAAATATCTGCCATTTTTTGAACTATACAGCCAATAAGTTTTTCCGGTTAAAATTTTTTATTTATTAACTAAAAATAATTACTTACATATAATAAAACTTGTATATTATTTTATTTTGAGCTAATTTTTATTAGATAAGCAAAATACCATGTAAAAGCTTAGTTATTGTTTCTGTCAAGTTAAAATAAGAAATACAACTTTAAATTTAATAGCTTGAATTCAAACTTAATCGCTTAAAAATATATCAATATAATACCTCTCTAACATATCAAAAAACCAAATTACAGAAAAAAACAAATTAATAATATATGAAAGAGTATCCTTTCATTCTATACATGTTCAAACTATCTGGTAAAGTATCACATGCATTAAAATAAATTGCTTTATGTCATATTCAAAACAATCCAATCAGTTTTGGTTGAAATTATGCAAATTTAAAATCAAACCACAAATTAAGATTGATTAAAATCGATCGGTTATAGTTTTATGGCAATTATAAAAAATATTTTAGGATTCAATTTTAAATTATATTATATGCTGAATAGGGCTATTGTAGCTTTTATGAAGTTTCTTATTTGTTATTGATAAATAAAATATTATTTAACTATAACAATATCCTAATATCAAAATGTAAATTTCAAAATAATATTTTCTATTAACTAAAGAACCTATAATATTTTCAAATTTTTATAAATTTTGTAATTGTTATTCTATACCAATATTTTCTGAGTAGCTCATAGTTTTATGTAGTTTTCATTATATCTAAGGCTTTAAAAATCCTTCAACAGTAGAGCTTTTCAATTTGAAACCAAAAACAATCTTTAACTTCGCAGCAAATGACTTTAGAGGCGATAAGACTAATTAAACTCAATCCGTTTCTAATTTTATTGAGCTAAATTAGTTAAAACTGGTTTATATGTTATGAAGTCAAATCTTTTAAGTATTCATGCGCCTTGTGTTGCTTTATATTAGAGTAGAACATTTAGTACACATTTTTTGAAATTTGTTTGGGCTTTACTGTTTGAGTTATTGGATTAGAGTATAATCATATCGATATGGTATAAAAATAGATTCAAAAAGTATATAAAAATGGCATATCAGATTATCTGAGTTACGCATATTCTTAAAGATTTAGTTTTGTTTAATTGCACCATAGCTGCCGTCGATCTGTAGATCTTGTATTTTATTCTTCAATTGACTCAATTTTTACTTATAATAGTAAATAGAATTTAAAATTGAGCACAATTTACCCTTAAAATACAAAAACATTTACAGCTTTTCCAACTATTAATTATACTAGTCATCATTAAGATTTTGCTGTTATTTTCTTATCTAAAATTTCAATAATAATAATTTTTATTAATTAAATAAAAGTATAATAAAATATGAAAGATTCTGGTTAAAACAAGGAAAATTTGTACAAATTTTTTATATTGAAAATTTCAATATTTTTGATTTTTAGCTTCTTAAAGCTTATTAGGGAGTAACTTTTATTAGCTAAAGTTGATACTATAGTATTTTAATATGATATTATCATTAGTTCTCTATTAAATAATACTATACACAATGAAATCTTAGTTATAAAAAAGTTAAAATTTTGAATCAAGTTAACCATAATCTTTCATATAATGATATTATAATTAAATTCCTATCTAATAAAAGCAGAAATAGGGCTTAATTGAAATTAATTTGTAAGCAAAAAATATTATTTCTATACTTGGAATTGTATAGTCTAATCAATTGAATAGGCATATTTTGTTATCATTTCCAATTTAAGCGGCGTTAGCATATATAATAAATTTATAGGATTAAATATTATAGTTAGTTATTATATTAGCAACCTTATTAAAGATTATAGTCTTATTTTATAATTATTAAAACTTTTAATTCTATTAGTTGTAATAATAATGAACTTAGAGCTAAGAGTTAACTAGAGAGAGTATAATAATAAATTTTAACTAATAAATATATAAAATAATAAATTTACTCGATTTAGCTAAATAAAGTGGCAATACAAAAATATTATTCATTTTCATTAAATAATAAATAAAATTGTGATACTATTATGAAGTGAAATTCTCAAAGTGTATTAGCTGACAACGACTTTTTTAAATTAGAATATGTGGCAAAATCTTATAAATCATATGTATTAGAGTGTTTTTATGATTTGTTTGTTATCATTAACTCTAAAGCAAAAATAAGTAGATCTCTATGAATGTTTTGCAAAAATGTAATAATATAATTTATTTTATTAACTTCACTTATTTAATACTATAAAACCATATTTATCAATAAAAAAATTATAGAGTCTTTCTAATTGCAATCAATTGATTTTTCAATTATGCAAAAAGTTCAAATCATTTCTATCTAATTACTATTTGAAGTAAGCAATTGAAAAATATATATATTAAAGTCCAGTTATATTTAATCTAAAAAATTAGTTTATAGCTTGGCTTATATTAAGCAAGTCCTATTAATCGCAAAATGAAGTAAACTGACGTTATTTCAAATTTAATCTTTTTTAAACTATATAAGAATAATTCTGAAATAGTGAGATATTTTGATGATTGACTAGAGCATTTATTTTATATTAGAAAAAAAAGCATATTTATTTGATTTTTTAGAATTCTAAATTGGTTATGCTCTCAATCAAATATTAAAATAAGAACTTTATTCAGCATAGAAATTAATTACTTTTATACCATTATCATTGCAGAATTAAATTATTAATTAACTACACTACTAATTTTAGAAATTGTTACTCAGTTAAGTAATTAATTGATTAATTAAGTGGCAAGTTTTATTTATGCAAGAAGGATTTAGATTTAAAAAGATATCAAGTTAATGAATCAAAAATTTGGTTTTTTATGAGCATTAACTTCTATTAATAGTACAAAATATCTATAATACTAGTATAAATCCGATTAAAATAAATTACTCTGGAAAAATTAATGTAGTAGATTTTATATTTTTCTTTCTTATAATATTATAATAATAAAGTTCTATTTGTTTTCTGTCTATTATTCGTTTAATTTTATTTATTTAAAATTCATTTAAATGCATAACATTTAATTTTTCGAGTTAGTAGTTGTGAAATCAATATCTTAAATTTTTAATGGAACCTGGGTTAATAAAGAAGGATGAAGAGAGTTTCTATAAGTTTTTAGCTCTAGAGTCAACAAATTCTGGTAATAATTCAGAAATACTAGGCAATTTAACTCCTCTTGCACCGCCGCCAATACTTAGTTCACTGGCACCGTTAACAATACTGTTAATACTATGTCCAGAATTCAAAAAAGTACTATAATTTTCCAATGGAGGCGATGTAAAGGTAGAAGAATCAGAGTTTGATAACTGTGGTGGTGAAGATAACGTTGATGAAGTTCCAGAGCTTCTTAATACCGGCAAATTAGTCATTGCCGCTGAGGGTAAGGAGTTGCATCTGGAGCGATTTTGATGATGATAGTACTGGTTAAACTGTTGTTGTGTTGCTTCAGTCCTTGTATTATTATACAAATTGGTATTGTTACGTTGTACAAATTGGTTTGAAGTGTACTGTTGACTTAATCTGCCACTATTGCCAAGATTTTGATAATAATTGGCAGGATAAGGAGCTTGGCCTTGGTGATGTCTTTGATAGTGACCATAATGCATATTATTGTTGCTAGCGTGATTTGCAAACATTTGACTGGGTAAATGATGATGGTGAGGATGAGGTGCTCCATTATTCAAATTAACGGGGATAATTGTAAGAGATTTCATATGCTTTGATGTGCGCCTACGTCTACGAATCACGTCCTGCTTTAAGCATGCGGGGCGGTGTACCTTATTTAGCTTGTAGTAAAGGCCACAAGCGTTGCAAATGGTACGACCTTGGGGATCGCGTCTCCAAAGAGGCGTTGTGGTGCTGAAGCAATTAGCGCAACGTAATGTATTGCTACCGTTGGCGGGAGTGGGTTGAGAGGTTGATAGTTTTCTTTCTAGTTCAAGTGTTGAAGCTGTTGATCTTAAGGAGGGAGAGGTTGATTGAGAAGTTTTTGAGTGAATTATGCAAAGTGATTGCTTTGCTGTGCAGGTGAAGCAGTTGTAAGCGGCGGTGTTTATATTGGTTGCCATTTTATGTTATATAGTCGTTTATGTGCTTTGATGAGTAAAATATGTAGAAGTATACTATATAATATTGACTTGATAATATAAATATAGTTGTTTGTAGTAAGTTTAAACTAAATATGTTTAATAATAAAAATTGTTGGTGCTTGATTTATACAGAAGAGGCTGGATCAAGCTTATATAATACACAGAGAAAAAATAGATTCGAAATCAGTTAAGCTAATTGATAACTACTCAAATGATGACAATATATCTTATTTATACCAAAACAAAAATCATATTTATTAATTTAATTAAAAGGGCGGTGAATAGAGGAAAATTGGAGTTATTGCGCGTGTGTGGTGATACTCTATTGGTTGTGTGTAATATTATTAAATTCACCTATTAATTTGTTATTTGATGATTATATAATAATCAACAGGTTAGATATTAAATATTTTATAATATAGTTGGCAAATTTGAGTATAACATTTAATGAGAAAAAATATTTATGTTAGATTAAGCTAACCAAATGCTTGTAATAAAGTAACTAGTTGTTTTATGAAAATATAGATCCATTACAGGTATAATTATAATAATTTTGTTATTGTTTTTAGCCACTAACTATAACTTTTTTCTTGTATTAAACTACGTTCAAAAATGCTATTATAAAGCCAAACTTAAATAAAAT
>KQ964424.1:236359-276695 GCA_001566745.1 Conidiobolus coronatus NRRL 28638
TGTGAATGATTCCGATTAATTTGTCTCAAATTTTATGAGTACTGTTTAAAAGTTTGACTTTGATATAGTTAATTGTTATTGACTGAATCCTTATTTAAGATAACTGAGTTTATAACATAATATCATCATAATTAATATCAACATTAGCAAAATCAATGGCTTACTAGCACGTTTTAAATGTATAAAAATAAATAATAATATAAATATGTCCTATAAAATGTTTAGAACAAAATTTCTTGGTTTTAACTGGAACCATTCATCTGTAATTTGATATTAACAGCTTAGATAGAGTAGATTAGATAGTTCCTATACAAGAGTGCTTTCTTATTTACTCTGTAAAATTAATAATACCACAGCTATATGCATTAATATTACATATTCATCCTTACATCTAATCTTGTAGAGTATTTTTTATCTAGTATTATCGTTCACAATAATAGCCTCATAGTATGAAAATTCTATACAAAAATATTTAAAATGCCCATACCTTGGAATATTCATTAATAATAATTCATAGTGGAATATTCTGAGTCTAAAGCAGAAAATATCATGAAATGAAATGAAATTCAAATTATAAGTTATTTATGACGAAAATCTTATAATTAAAATATTGAAAATTTGACTTAAAACCTCTTTAATAATAATTTTATTCAATTTAATTAGAGTTGATTTAAAAACATTAGATATTTATAGGCTATTTAGGTCCATATATTTTAATATGGTTAGCGTAGAAGAAGATCATCAAGAATGCCTATGATTCTAGTGAATATTTGGGAAAAGCTTGTTTAAGCTTACTTTAAAAGTTGAAATTAATTTTTATTTTTATTTAAAATCTATTTACACTTTTTTAAAAACTATTGGAATTTTTTTGAGATGACCAATATCATCATTACCTGTGTAGAGCACAAATAATGAAATTTTACAATAGCATATGAACATTCTATATGCTACGTTTATAATATTTATCCTCTAATAGATAAAATTAAACTAAAATCCGTTTTTACTTTATTCTATAGCTTTCTAAATTTAACAAAGTAGAAATGAAATATTAATTATACTGGTTCCTATTAATTTTTGAATTAACAGTCACCTTTAGATCCATTATGCAAAAAAGAATTCTGAAATTCTAGTTGATCTTTTGTTATAAGATATAATCTATATATTAAATAAGATATAATACGAGAATTAGAGATCATTATTAGCAATATTAAAAGAATCAGACATTAATGTATAACTTAAACAAATATTTCATAATATTTATTATTAATGATGCAAATAAAATATAATAAACTTCGGAATTATCTTAAATTAGTATTTTTTTAATTAAATTTTCTACAATTAATTTCAAATAAAGCCCACATTCTGGAACACTTTACTACTATCTTGGTTTGGAATATCAAGTACCGCAATTTTGATGGTAGTACAAGGTATCAAATTCTAAAATGCATTGGGTTGGATATAGTATTGGTACCAAAGTAGAGTTTATATAATAGAATTGTGTGGCCATCCAAAATTATGCACCAAATTAGATAAAAATCTGGATTATAATATTCATTTAATTTTGCAAGTCATACTAATGATATATTGATAAAAATCATTGTATAAAAGCTAGAAAAAGCTGTAATTCTCTAAAATTTTTACTTTGTTCAATATAATTAACTCCACATATTAAAACGTCATCAATTTGAAAAATTATTGCATAAGCAACAATATAAATTTGATTGTTAAATTTAAATAGTGTTTTAGATCAGTATATGTAGATAACGTGAATATATAGAATATATTTCATATGCAAAATATGAAATCTATTTTTATACAAGCGACATTTAATTTTAAATATATACTATTAATCTAATTTTACTTAGCTTTATACAATTTGCTTATATATTAACAACTGATATAAATTTGATATCTTTTAATTAAGCTTTGTTGATTGATTAAGCGAAATGATAAAATGTTTTAAGTTGCATAAAAATAATAATTTGATTTCATAATTTAATATTGTAGTCCAAGTTTAATAATAGCTTAACTAAAACTACTTTAGATGCCTTCAAATATTGTTAATTGCAGTTGAAACTTGTTATTTGAAATTAGTTAAGGTTTTATAATTGGCTATATTTCAAATTTAAATAGTATAATTAAAAAATATTTTTATTGAAATGATAATTAATATTCTCATATCGTATTTTTAATAAATTTCCTTACTTATTAATCAAAAATTTTGACAAGTTATAATTTAGTGTTTGATTTTGGGGGATTAATAAAATCATGATCCTATATTAAAAATATTATAAGAATTATTAAATGTATAAATATTTTTATATATATTATTATATATGGTACTTATAGGTCATTATATAATATTCGCCCTAATCAAAATACAAAGAAAATTCAATTTATATATTAAATGAAATAGATAAACATTTATCCTATCTAGGGTTATGCTCGCGTTTATCTATAACTTTTATAAATTGGAAATAAAAATATTGTTTTATAGAAACGTGATTGATGCATAAGCTTTATAAATCAAAAATACTACAATTTAAATGACAGTTTCATATTGATAAAGAGGTTTAATAATAAAATGGGGGTTATTAAGAGAAAACCTCGTTATTATCAAACAACTTAATTATTATAGCGTTTACTTAATAGAATAAGCTTAAAGAAATTATTTACTCTTATAAATATTTGAATATATTATATCAACATTATATATAAATTTTATCAATTTGAAGTTAGATAAAACTTATCAATAAAAAGTATAAATATTCAATTTATTAACTTACTAATTATATTATAAAGATATAAATAAGCGATAAGAATATTAATAATAAAATTTATATTTTTCCATATTTTTAAGGTATATTTTAATAAATATAACATTATATAAATGCTAAAGCAATAATAGATTAAATCTAAATCTCAGGAAAATTAGAATCATATAAATGCTAAAAATTTACCTTGGTTTTAGAGAAGACAGCTATGAGTCAAAATTTCGCTATACTTCTCTATTGATCACTTCTTTAAAAAAATTCTTTCCTATATCTACTAAATTGGAGACTAGATTAATAGATTTCATAAATAATAAGATTTCTAAGCCATCTACTGCTATTAAAAATCTTTGCTTTAGCCTCGATATTGGTAGACTGTGGTCAAGTTGTATAACCTTTAATTTAATTATTAATTATAAATTAACTAAATCAAGCGAGTATAGTCCAGTTATTAAACTAAAATATAATGAATTCAACTCCAACTATGGAATCATTCAAACTTCAAATGGTTGTATAATAATACTACTGAGTTATAAAAATCCAAAATTTATAAACTTAAAATACTCAATTACGCCTACCAAGCCAGAATTTGAAATTTTACTAGATATAATGAGTGCAAATTTTAAAGATACAAATTTTGAAGAGGTGATTTTTAAAGATGAAATCAAATATATTGACGAAACCCAGTATATAAATGGACTTGAAAATTTGGGAAATACATGCTTTATGAATTCCGCTATTCAATGCATTATGAACAATCCTCATATTAAATTATTTTTTCAAACTTTTAGTAGAATAAATAATTTAAAATTTGATAAGAATTATTATCCTTTGCTCTATGCGACCCATCAGATGCATCTCCAGTTACAATTTAATAAATCCGAGTATAATCAAATTAGGACACTTATACGAGCTATAAGAGAGTATGTACCAATGTACAAGGATAACAGCCCAGATGATGCTAGCGAATTTCTCCAGTCATTCTTAGGAATCTTGCATAAAGAGCTTTTAATTTACTTTAATCGCTGTACCAGGTTATATACTACTTTATTTGAAGAGGAATTTGGTTCAGCATATTCTTACTTAAAGTCAAATAATAGCTACTTCAAAAATTTATTCCTTGGACTTGCATCGAATACTGTAACCTGTGATTACTGCAACTATACTGAAAGTGTAAATTTTCCAATAACAGAGTTACAACTAAATATCCCTGAGAAAAAAATAGTTTTAATTAATATAAAAATACTTCCTTATGATAATAATCAGAGTCAGTCTATTTATAATTTGCAAGTTGCAATAAATTCACAGTTGTCACTACGCGAGCTTAAATGCGATATATCTGAACTGATCTCCATACCGATTCGAAGGTTAGCAGTAGCTATTGAGATTTATTTAGATAAATTTTATAAAGAATTAAGGGTGATTGAATATGAGGGCGAAAGTATAGAAAATTTAGTTAACGCTAATTCTGATCTTTATTTCTTTGAGTTACCTGAACACTATACCAAAGAGGGATGGATCTTTATTTTTATAAACCAAGGCGCTGAAAAGAGCAATAAGTTTATTCACTTTAGTTATAGTTTGTGTTTAATTCCTATTGTACACATTCTTTCATTTAAATACTTTTGCGAATGCTTGATTAGCAATATCGAGAGAGGATCTAATACTCAGTTAAGCTCCCAAGCTCATAAAGATATTATGAAACAAGGCTATGGCTCTGGAAAATTCAGTAAACAAAACTCAGTGGACCCTGTCCATATAGATGAGAATCTAAAAATACTCTACCTAAAACAAGATGAATATGTATATTGTATTAAGAATATATTTGAAATTTTCAAATCTAATTGGTTAAATTTCAATTATCAAAACGATAAAATAACTCTAAAAATTCAAGAAGAAGCTGAGTTTAATGCAGCTTTACCTCTATTTAATGGAGATAATATAATTATCAAATGGAGAAGACATTACCTCACTCCGATGTTTTATCAATTTTTAAGCCACGAAGAGAATCCATTTTCAAATACTAAAGAATTAGAATATTCGAAGTATTCTCTTAAATATTTATCTAATCCACTAACTTCTTTAACCTATACTTCTCTAACTTATATAGATTACATTAAGGATCTGTTTAATGGAAACGAATTTAAAAATCAAGGATTAGAACATGAAACTTCGCTTGAGGACTGTATTAGAGACTATTTAAAAACTACCTATCTTAAACCTCAAGAAAATACACTATTAAATTGGGAATGCAATTATTGTCATGGAAACTATGGCCAAATAAGAGAAACTATATCTAAATTCCCGGCTTATTTAATAATTAAACTTAATAGGTTTAAACTAGATTATGAAAGTAGCATGAATACAGATAAAAACTCTAAATTAGTCAACTACCTCCTTGAGGTTAAATTTAATGAGCTTGATAAATTGCTGAATTACTCACTGATTAGTGTTTGCGAACATTTTGGGGATATTAAGGGTGGTCATTATACTGCAACTTGTAAAAACTCCTCAAATGATAAATGGTATAACTATAACGATGAATTTGTTAATTCAGTTGATGAAGATGACATTGTTAGCTCAAGTTCTTATATTTTAATTTACCAAAGCAAAGATGCATTTATTACGAAAGAGCCATTAAATTTAGAAGAGCTACCTCTAAAAACAAAGAAGTTATGTACAATTAAGCATTAATTATCAAATCCATTTAATTAGAAATTTCTTAATAAATATATTCATAATTATTATTTGCTATTTATAATCATGATATAGACCATCCTTATTTATTTAACGCCGTTTTAAACAATCTATGTTAATTTTAGGCAAAATTATTATATAAGTATAATATAATGCTGAATATTATTTCACATAGTATGGAATAATCTCAAATTCTTATTTAAGATTTCTATTTTAAATAGCATCTTTTTGATTATAAGCTATATTTAATCAACCTAAAAAGTTATATAATATGCTGATAATATTATATTGTTTAAAGCTTGTATTTTTACCGAGTATTTAGCATCAGTGATTTTATTTTGATCAATTTTGCTGTTCTTTATCACAAAATTTGTGTTTGATAATTGAATTTAGATTGATGATCAATCGCTAAGTTTGTTAACTACTAAATTTATGTATATAAATATACTCAAAGAAATATTAAAGTGTTATATTGAAAAAATGAGAGAGAAAATAATAGCAAATAATAGTTCATTAATTAGTGCTGAAATATTTTTAAATGATAGCTTGAAAAATTGTTTATTAAAGGTATCAAGGGCGCTTACGATTATAAAATATTATGGTCACTACTCTCAGAAGTTCATTTTTGCAAATAATAACTCAAAATTTACATTTTCATTAGTATGTGGTGAGAAAACCTTAATGATGATTATTAATGTTAATATATCGGGATTCAATAGTATCTTGAACTTTACTGCTGTGTGGAATTCCGTTTTAAATGGTAGGTTATCTGAATTATCTAATTTGACTAATGACCTTTTAAAAACTATATCCAAAAAGTCAAACAAATCCACCTTATCTTATACTAAAAAGCTTTTTTTAAAACTTAATTTGGGATGGGATTGGATTTTTCCAAATACTTTTAGAATGAAAAATAATTATAAATTAACTAGATACTTCGAATACTGCCCTATAATCAATATAGACTATTCCGAAATTTACGTTAATTGCGGGTTTATTGAAATAACTAATGGTTGCTTGATACTATTAGTGGAATCTAGAGTTCTAAAGTTTATCAAATCGAAATATTCTAAGCTACCAACAAAGCCAGAATTTGAGATTTTGTTGGATATAATTTATGAGAATATATGTCATAATAACTATGAGGATATATATTTTGAGGACAAAGACAGTAGAACTTATAAAGCCCCTTATACTACAGGCTTGAAAAATCTGGGAAATACTTGCTACATGAATTCTGCGCTCCAGTGCATTTTGAATAATCCACATTTTCAGCTATTCTTTGATACAGTCTCTAGGATTGATAAGTTCCAATTTAACTTATTTACTTACCCTCTATTAAATGCAACCTTTGAATTATTCAAAAGGTTAAAATTGAACAAATCTCTGCTCAATCAAATTAAAGAATTCAAAAGGGCTATAGGCAATTACTCTCCAAGGTTCAAAAACTTTAATCAGCAGGACTCTAGTGAATTTCTCCAGTGCTTTTTGGAACATTTAAACGATGAATATATACTTTATTTCAGTAACTGTCCAAAAAATACTACTCCAACTAAGAAAGATAACTCTGTCATAGTGCAAGCTTACCAAAAAGATAGAATAGGATACTTCAGCAATTTATTTAATGGATTAATTACAAATTGTATTACTTGTGGTATTTGCAATAGATATGATTACGTTACATCTTCGATAGTGAACCTCCAGCTAAATATTCCCCATAAAGAGTTTTTAAAATTTAACGTGAGAATAATTCCATTTGATACTAATGGAAAACAAACTGTTCAAAATTTACAAATCTCAGTTGAGGCAGATTTATCAGTAAAAAGTTTAAAACTTGATTTAGAGGAGTTGATATCAGTCCCAAAAGATAGATTAGTAATTGGTATTGAGCAAGATATAGATAAAAATGTTAAAGAGCTAATTATGATACACGAAGAAGGCATAAAAGCTAGGGAGTTATCTGATATTAGTTCTGTTCTGTATTGCTTTGAGCTGCCTACTAATTATGATGACGAAAAATCGGGTTACGTTATTATAAATCAAGTAGTTAAGAACTATGGGAAATTCAAGCATTTCGGATACAACTTGTTTATTATCCCTATTGTTGATAGTTTCAACTTTGAGCATTTTTACAAGAGTTTGGTACATAGCATACCAAGGGTAAGTAATATTAATATAAATAATACTAAAAAACGAACAGCAAACTTGTTAGTGGATATACCATGCAAAATTATAAAGACCTGCTCAACTTCGTTTAGAGCAAAATTTGGGATGCCAAAAATAATTTGTGATAAACTAGAATACACTCCTTTTAATGAAAAAATATTTTTTATTTATAAAGTGAATAAAATGCATTCGAATGGAAATAAGGAAAAGGCGATATTAAAAATTCAAACCGATGCTCAGTTTATCGAGTCATTGCCATTAGTAAATGGAGATAATATAATACTTGAATGGAAAGATAACTCCATAGAAAAGAAAAACATGAATTGCAGCTACTCCAGCTTTAATTCTATTAACTATAAAGATCAATTTCAGTCTTTCAAGCACACTAATAGTTTTGTATCGGCTATTTTAGCACCCCTTCATTCTTTATCCTTGACTTTTATAGAATGGGTAAAAGATTTAATAAGCGGGGAAAAAGTTGACATCGGAAAACAAGAACGCTATCCAACTTTAGAAGATTGTATTAGAGATTATTTGAAGCCTATATACTTTATTCCTGATGAAAATCCAATACTCAATTGGGAGTGTGAATTTTGTGGAAATAATTTTGGAGAGAAAAAAGAATCTATATCAAGGTTACCACAATACTTGATGATTAATTTTAATAGATTTAAAGCGGGTCCAAATATTAACAATTCAAAAGATGATCAATTTGTTGAATGCCCCTTAGAGTCCTATTTCAATGAAAATGATGATAAGGAAAAATTTTCATTAATAGGAGTTATCAATCATTTTGGAGATCTTTCAGGCGGCCATTATACTGCAACATGCAAAAATTCTTTTGATGGCCAGTGGCGCAATTTTAATGACACTTACGTTAACATAGCAGATATTAAGGATATTATAAGCTCAGAAACTTACATGTTAATTTATCAAAGAAGCAGCTCTACTATCGATGATATTTCTTTAAATTTAGATAGCCTACCTCTAAATTCAAAGTATTTTTTCACAATTTAAGCCAGTATAATTTTATAAAGCAATGTAACTCTTTAATGTAAATTCTTTTAATATGGTATAAAAACTGTGATAAAAAATTTCAAAATTAGGATTTTTAAGACCTCTTCAAACATCAATTACATAATCGAGTATATTATACTTCTAGTATTTGATATTTCAAATAAAATTGAATTTGAAAAATATTATAACAAAAATCAATAATTTATTTTTCTTTTAATAGGAATCTAGTGGCGACAATACGCATATTAATGAAAATATTAAATTATGGAAAAATATTGCTAATGTTGATTAACTGTAGCCTTAGGCGTATATAAATGCTTAAACAACTATAGTTAAATTAGGAATATTGAACTAGTTGCTGAAATCGTAAAGTATATAATTAGAATTCTTATTGTTAATAATTTAAATGATACAAATAGAATGAAATCACAGTAATTGTGTATATTGATGATATAAAAGTACTCATTTAATTTTTGCTTTGCATTTTATCTAGCTATTTTAATTATCTAATTTTTATAATTAAATGCTTATGTAGGTAAAATTTAATTAAAATCTATATATACTAATATAAAAAGATCTAATTGATAGATAGTTTTATTTATTTCAACTTTTGATTAATCAAACAGTCTTAAAGGTACAAAATATATAATAAATTTATGCCTAATCTCTTCTCTTAATATCATGCTATCAAAATCTTGCTAATCGCCTAATTTTAATATTAAAATTTATCCGTTATATTAATATGCGGAGATGTGTAACTTTAACCTAACTATTAAGATAACTATCAAAATTTTATGAAAAATTGAAATATTATTAAATATATACACAACTTCATAATTACATAGCAAAAATTTTTGCATTTTGAATAACTATAATACTTTTATTATTATCGAAATTTGAGAATTAAATTAATTGTAAATTTACATTATTAGAATATTTATAGTTGTCACATCCATAGCAAGTTTAATTTAAATATTAGTAAAATGTTATACTAATTTGGCAATATGCCCAAATAAAGCGTAGTATAACAAGTTTACAATAATAAATGAATTATAACTTAACAGATGTAATATGAAAGATTCTAGTTAAAACGAGGACAAATTTGACCAAAATTTTTTATATGGAAAATTCGAAATATTTTTGATTTTTAGTTGCTTAAATCTTATTAAAGAGTAATTTTTATTAGTTAAAATTGATACTATACTATTTCAATATGAATTATTATCAATTATCTACTAAATATCGACTATTAACTACAAAAACTCGTTTATAATAAATTAAAATTTTGAACTCAGTTCATACTAAATTTGAACCAAATTAATGATAATCGTTAATATATGAATGAAATAATAAAACTATTGTAAAAAATTATAAATATAAAGAAATTCATAAGTTATAAAAAAGCTAAAATAATAAATATAGGATTTGAGATAATATAATATATATAAATAAAATGATTATTTCGAATATAAATGTTTAGATGAAATATATATAAAATTATTATAGTAATAAGAAATTTGATCCGTGTGTAAGCTCCCATAGCTCAGTTGGTTAGAGCGTGGTGCTAATAACGCCAAGGTCACAGGTTCGATCCCTGTTGGGAGCATTTTGTGTACTATATAACTCAATCTTTATTTATTTTATGTATTATTTTCACTTTATTATCCTTTCATAATATATTTTTATACTTAATATTTCTATTTAATTTGACTCTAATTTCACTACTCTCCGGAAATTTTAGTATAATTCATTTATATGTGGTTATACTCTTTATTTATCAAAGTTTAGTCTTCATATCTCGATTTGTATTATTAGCTTAAATTAATATAAATTGAGTAAATATAAATAGTAAAGCATTATATAATACTATACATCAAGTTTATTTAATTAATTATTTTTCAAATTCAATTATATCTGATTTATATGTATTATCTGTACTATAACTTAATGGGCTTTTGTTATAATTTTTAATGTCTAAACGGTTCTTTTTATCACGAGAAATAATATTTAGCGCATTGTCCAGTTCTGAATTTGCCCAAACTTCACGAATAGGACCCATGTATTTAATCTTGCCATCTTTAGAACTTGAATTTTTCATATTTTTACTATATAATAAATATATTAATGCTAGTAATAAAGCTATACAACTTAAAGCTATTAAAACTATAGCATAAACGGGAAGACCTTTATCTTGATATATTGTTCCATTAATTTCATTGCCTAACTCTGTATTATTCGATTCGTTTGGTAGTCTTAATGTAGATTTCATTCTTTGATTGAGCATGTCGTATACATTAAATGGTACCTCTTTATCACCTATTGCATAATCTAATAAAAATTAGCTTAAAAAATATAAATTATAAATATAATTTACCTGAAAATATTATTAACTGATCGTTAAATATTACAAAATCTTTGTGATTTCTGAATGAACTATATTTACTACCATCTTCATTGAATATTGGATTCCAATTCCAGTTTTTAGATTTAAAGTCGAGAATGCCTAAATGTGTATTGGTATATCCTGTGTTTGAGGCTTGTTCACCTATAAACCCGCCTAAAACTATAATTTTGCCATTGTAAACTGTTGCTAAAAAGTTTTGAAATCTAATATTAGCTAAGCTGCTATAAAACATATCAGGTTCAATGCTAATATTTTCCCAGATATTGGTTAATGTATCGAATATAGTCAAGTTATATATTGAGTTGTATTCATATATAGGTAAATTATTATCTATAGCATTAGATGTTGAATTATAAATAATTCGTCTTTTACCGCCTAATATAACCAGGTATCTGTTATCAATTATAACAGATTTATGATCGGATAATGGTTTTAACTTTCCATTTGCGGAATATGTCATATCTACCCATTCTTTAGAAGTGAGGTTATACTTATAAAATGAATTTTCAATTGAATAACTACTATCCTTTTTGGAGAAAACAAATCCCCCAGTTATATAAAGAGTGGAGCCAAATTCGTTAGTTATCTTATTAATTGTATACCCGCTAACAGGAAAATTTTCACTTGTAGGAAACTCAATAACGCTTGTTCCATTTTTCAAGGACATATCATCTAAATCTATATACCCTACCCAGTTCATATCTTGTGGTTTTCTATTACCTAAAAACATATCTTTGAGTGCAGATTTCACCCACAGCTTACTATTACCCTCTTGTAAGCTATCTGAAGTATCAAATATCTTTAAATCTTGCCTCATATCATAGAAACCCAAATTAAAAGCTTCCCCGTTATTAAATATACCTGATATTGAGCTCTCTTTAAGCTCAAATACTCTAACCGTAGCATTATTCGAGCCATCAGTGGTATAGATACCTATAAGTTTGTTACCTCTAATTGTTGCTGAATAGAGATTACCTGTTTTGGATACTACTGATAGAAAATAAGTAATAAATAATACCAACATAACACTAATTTTTGTAATATTGCTAATAAATTAATTTTTCAACCAAATCTAATTTATTTTTAATCTAAGTTGGTATAGATAATAATATAGACGATGTTTAAATTTGTAAATATTTTATCTGGTTAATTAAGGAAATAATTTTGATTCATTTTTAAACACATCAAGTATTTATACCTTAATTGTTTCCCACCATTTTTTGATATAAAACTAGTTTTTTGATTTATAGTTGCACAAGTCTTATTTACCTTTATTACTATTATATTATTTAACAGTTCTGTACAAACATATATAATTTAGATTTTAGACTATTAAGATTATATTTTAAATTTTATTACATATTTCTAACCTTATTAAAATATTAAAACAATTTGACCTATGTAAGAGTACCACAAAAAACTAATAAAAATGACTTAAGTTGTAATATCCAATTTAACTAACTTGTAGAGTTATTTGAACTAGTCTTTCTAATATTGATAATATTTAATACGAGCTTTTTATTAATTATATTTAAAATTTATATTCTCCTAAATCATATTTTAAGAATATTTCTATGAGATTAGAAATTGCTAAAAACATAACATAATTATGCGATTTGTATGAAAAAAGTAGTATATATTAATCACAATGTTTGGCGGTATGGTAAAAGAGGGAGATATTACATTGTATATAGGTGTTAAACTGAAAAATTAAATAGATTTTGTAACCTAACATACATCAGAACAAGAAATGCAATATCACTTATAAATAATAATATAAATGCGCTTTTGGTTCTTAATTATCCAATAACCCTTATTAAAGAAGATAAGTATACATAAATTAATATTATTATAAATTTTTCATACAAAAACTTTGAATAATATTTCATCGGATTAACTGGGCCTCTCATAAATAAAAATTAATTAGTTAGCTTTAACCCTTCTACCTTGTCCTGTAGCAGAGCTAATACTGTCCGATCCAATATTAACAATGCTATCATCGGCCTTATTCCCACCCTTCTTAACCGGTCTTACATATCTGCCCTCGCTCAACCAAGCTGCATAAGCTTCTACTTTACCTCCACCAACACCACCAATACCACTACCACCTCTACCTTCCAAACTTCCAACAACAAAATTAGCACTACTACTAATCTGTGGCAGTTGTACGTAACTATTAAATTTCTCTAGATCCCCTTGACTAGTAGCAATTTCACAAGAAGTTGCCTTATTTACATAATTATTTAATAGTTGATACTCAGGGTCCAAGTAAGTTAATTGATTTGTATTATCATAATTTAAGAGTATTGTACCATAAGTGATGGTGTTATACTGATCTACATAACGCTCATACTCTTCTAGTTCTGGTGTTGCTATATTGGGGTTTGTTAAGGTTTCTATTAAAGTTTCTAGTGGGTTTGTTAGTGAAGTATTAATTTCTGAATTATTTGGCGTTTGGGAGCGTTGTTGCTGCTGTTGATTATTTGGATCTGAGTTTGAATTTGAATCTTGATCTAATAGAGTGTTCTTTTTACGATTACGGTTGCCTCTATTATTGTTAAATTGAATCCATCTACCAAATCTAGCAACATTCAATCTAAACAATATAAATTAATATTATAAATTAATATAAATATTAGCTAACTTACGCTTGTTCATTAATTAAAGGTAATTGAGGTTTATAAACGTGGAATGGACTCCTTTCAAATCCATTTTGAATATCAATACTAAATCAAATTAATAAACACATTATTCAGACTATTATGCTAACTTACTCTAAAGTTGAATTCATATTAAAAGCTAATAATTTGCCGAAACTAGTAAATAACTTGGGTCTATAATATTCATTCCAATAAACTTTTTGAGGGTCTAACTCCTCTTCCATTATATCTGAATCAGAGTCTTCAGCATGTGCTGCGTCTTTTAGTAAGTGGAAGGGAAGGGGTTTTACAGATTTTGTTAAGGAATGGAAGTTGAGGTCTATCCAGGGGAATTCAGAGGGATTCCAGTTGTTTAAGTAGTTAGGATTAAACCAATTGATATAACTATAATTTTATATGTTAGTATTGCTTAATAGTTAATTATGATAACTTACTCTTTTCTCCTCTTTACTCCCAATTTAAACCTAGTATTATGCAAATAATAATCAGTCGATAATTCCCATAGCTTTTTATTATGCTGCAATGGTTGATAAACCCCTAAAAATAAATTTATAGCATCTTGTTTCTCTGCATCAACAAAACTATTTGAATAAAATCTACGAATTGCTTCTATCACATCACGCGAATGCGAAGACCAATTTTGATTAATTTTGCGATATGTAGCCATATTATTTACTAGTAAGGAGCCACCATATTGGAGGGCTAAGGTGTCACCATGATCATGATACATTTCCGTTAGAATATCGATTGCATTGCAGTCGAATGGTAAATAAGGTTCGGATATTATACCTAGACCGTGTAATTGATGAGCTAGAGCCGATTTACCTATCATAAACTGAGCTGCATTTGTTCTGTCTATACAATCGATACAATTGGTTCTTACTATCCCTTTTTGTAATAAGTATGGATAGCGTGGTTGATTGTGGTTTTCGTCGTCAGGACTATATAATGTTAATGTTAGATTATATTGATAATTGGTGAGAGATTAAATTACTTTGCTTGTCGCTTATCATACCAAGCGTAAGGTTCAGGACCTGGATGAAAAAAGTTTGTTATATTTAAAGCATCTTCACTAAAACTTTCTAACCAATTGATTACATCATGATCTCGACTATATTTAAATTAATAAAGAAATTTATATCATATGATTTTAATATACCTTTTTGAAGCCCTTGACATATCCCAAGGTACATAAATAATTTTTGTTGAATCCTTTAAACATTTGTTCAAATAAGTGGTCATATCCTTAAATGGCGGTAGTAATTTGCTCTCTCGAGGAGTTTTTTCCTTGGCTTTGATTAAATTCAATACTATAATAGGTGCTCCATAACGTTGAAACATTGAGTTGAAATGCGAAGCAGCTCTAGAGTGGAAAGGATCTGGTAGGGTCAGTTCGATTTGGGGTTTTGGTGCCATATTGCTAGGGTCTTGAACCCAACTGAGAGGTATGGACCCTCTGTGTTGGATGAAGGAAGTATAGCGAGGGTTTGGAATATAGTAAACTACCCCATCTTCTGTTTTTTGTGGTAGATAAAGAGCTGTTGGTTCCATGCAATTTACTATTTGTTCAGTTTCTACTTCATTGGCAACGTAGCCTTCGTCATTAACACCTCTTTTTAAGAATCTTGCACCTGCATATTTGCAAGATCTTCTAGCTATTAATGTTACTGCTATTGGTATTCCCAAAACTGATATTCCTAATAAACAAATGATTAGTAAATCGCTGATTAATTTGAATTTTTATATTAATTACTCGCTTGATCTAAAAATCCATAAATAATAGGTAAAACCCAGTAACTAGAGCCCTTTAAACAATTTTTACCAAACCCATTCTTCAATAAATATGAATTCCAAACAAATTCTTCTCTATAACCTGCTCCTACACCGCCAGACCCAAAGTGCTGAGCTTCCAAATTATGGGGGTTTAACCTAGTTATATTATATTGTAAAGGGTGTGTAATATCGTAAGTGTAACTAAAGTAGAAATTTTTTGTCATATCCATATTTTGAAAAATTGAGACATAACTAAGCAGGGTTAATATTATATAACGTTGTATTAATAAAGGAATTACCGAGCTTCATCAGGTCTTCTTTCACCTAAACTATTTCTACTTATTGGTAGAAGGGCTGTATCTTCAATATGATAAATATAGTGGCCTCCTATTAGCGCAATAGCAGTACGTTTTGTTATTAAATTTATATAGTAACCTTGAGTAAATTTTATAAATCCTAAATAACAAATTTAATACATATATAAGCAAAAAACTATATAAATTACCTATAATACCAAATCCAGAACAAACTTTCTGTAAACCACCAGCTTGTAAATTTCCCTGGTCTATCATACTAAGTAATTCTATACACTCTGACTTTGTGTAAACTACTTCATCCTCGGTTATATTTAATTCGTCTATTGAAGTACGGTCTATTTTTAGGATACGGTAGTAGTTGTCGCTTTGATTGGAGCCAACTATGTAGAAACGGGTTTTAGTTTCGTAAAGCGTGAATTTACTTAGGATTAGTTGAGTGTTGGGATGTGTTGGAGTAGAGTCATGGATATTAGTAAAGTTGTGGTGGTGATGATTGTGATGATGATTGTGATGATTATAGTGTGTCATTTTATGACTACTTTTATCTAATTATATTTAACTATTAATTTTAGTTCTAAACAGATTGAATAGCAATTATGTAATGAATGAATGGTGACTGAATTTTTAACTAAAACTAAAAATTCAAGGGAATTTAGGATTAATTTCTATTATGGGTTTTTTATTAATTGAATTTATTTAATTTATACTCTGCTTAATTAAATCTTGAATTTCAGAAACTCTAACCTTAGCAGTTTCAATACAACCCCACAATTGGAAGGGACTGCAATTTACTCCTCCTAATTTTGTCATTGCAATTATTTGTTGATGGGGATTCATTGCAATTACGATATTTCCTTGACGCACTTGTTCTTCAGTGGATGTACAATCTACAATAGCAAGTTCCCTAATTATAATATATTAGTTTTATATAGTGTAAAACAGATTGTATTGTTTTACCCTTGTGAGAATATTCCAAATGATATGGTAATGATAGGATGATGAATTGTTAGAGAAATAGGAGGCTTTTCGTCCATTGAATGCTAAAATATAACAGTTAATATATTTACTTTTTACAGGTAAATATAAAGCTTACAATTGTAACTTCTTCACCGATAACAGTTACATCAGGGTACTTAAAGTGACGAAGAGCTGCTAAAGCTGCTATGCTAGCGGCATCCATTAAATTACCATCGTCATCGAGGAAGTGTAAGTCAACTCTTAATGTCCAAACCTATTCATTAAATTAGTATTAAGAATAATTTTATAGCGAATAGATATTTACTTTTTCACCAGCAACAATACATAAACCTTCCATATCAATAGCTTTACTCCTTCTAAAACTACGTTCTAACATTCTAGTTATAATTACTTCAGGTTCAGAAATTCTATAAAATTAATAAATTAATAAATCAATGCTAAAATTTATGATATTAGGTGTTAAGTATTACTTTCCAGGTTCGTAACTAGTATGAGCTAAAGGATGAATTTCTGAGCTAAATTGAAGAATACCCTCAGTAGGCTTATCGGGATAGGGTAAAGTTACGCTAGCGGAAACTTTTGCTAATACTCTAAAAACAGCAGTATAAGTATAAATAAAGCATATATAGCAGCATTAAAAATACCTAGTTCTACCTAACAAAACTTCAACTTGTCCCCAATTCCCTTTAACAAAATTTAATTTAACTTGTCTAAACTCATTAATTTGTCTGCTATCTTCTCTAAGCTTAGCTTCTAAACTGGATTGTAAGAACTCGCGTTCAGGGTTACTTAATTGGCGATCTTTATTCATAACTGATTATTCTATATTTTTATTATTATTTTTGTTTTGAATAGTAAAATTTTAATTAAATTGAATGGTAAGAGAAAAATTTAATGACTAATTAATTGAAAATTTGTTTATGGGATATTAAAATAAAAAACATTATCATTAGCAAATAAATAAAAAGTTAATGTATAATATAGTATGGTAGCTAAAATATTAATAGTAATCTTTAAATTTTATTTATTTAAATACGGCGATAAAACACAGAAATAAAAATTTTGATAAAAAACATACATTTAAGCTCTGCCTGAGAATCGAACTCAGATCGCAGGATTCAAAGTCCTGAGTGCTAACCATTACACCAGCGGAGCTTATTTAAATATTTCCTCAATGAATTAAATATTTTATTGATAGATATTTTGTCTATTTTTTCTCACTATTCTTATTAATATTTTAATGAGCTATATTTTTATTTTGATAATATATTTTTGTAACTGCTTTAAATTCTTTTTTCTTAATTTTCGTTATAATTTCAACTATAATACAGTCTCATCTAATTAATTATGTATAGCAAAGAATTATTAACTAAATATTTTACGTCATTATTAATAAGTCTAGGTTCCTAAGTTATAATTTTTCGATACTTAATTGGCTATAGTAGATAGCTCAATAAATCAAAATTATTAAATTAGGACTGGTTAACCGTAGAGCTATATAAATGAAATTGCAGATATTTAGTTAAACATTCTTACATTGCTAACTATATAAAATTAAATATAAAATTATGTATAGATTAATAACTTATAAGCTGTTAATCTTTGTTAAATTATCTAATAAATCTAAAAGTTTAAAAAAGTAAATTATCCCAGAGTTTTGAAATAGGCTTGACTGAGAAATATAGATAGCATCAAATCCTAAATAGAAGGATATGGCGTAAGAGTTACTTGGTAAAAATATTAGTTAATAATACCTTCGTGGAAAATATATAATTGCTTAGATAATGGTGAATTTATGTGAAATTTGAGGAGTAGTCTAAATAATAAATACTGCTTTGGGCTGAATAAGAGTGTTGATAGCTCTTTAGAGTTATTTTGAAGATATTAATGCGAAATTATAGGGGAGGAATCTAAATAGTTAAAGTTAAGCCAAGCGACGCAATCTACAAGCTAAATAAATTTGCTAAAAAATTTGCTAAAATTAAAAATAAATTAAATAATAAAAGTTAAGAATTAACTTATTGGGTTAATTTAATGAAGTACTATATAATATGTTAAAGAATGGGTTTTCAGTAATATCGATACTATGAGAAAGAGGGGATATTGAAAAATTGTTATATAATGTGTATAATACTTATAATCACATAATTTAGCGATCATAACCGCGGTCACGAGAGCGATTACTGGGGCTATGGCTGCGATCTCTACCACGAGAAGACTTATGTCTTTCATCTCTCTTCATTTTCATTGAAAGTCTTTGAGCATTCATGAGCTCTCTTCTAAATTCGCGAGAAGGGTGCTTCAAATGCATAAAGTTGCAAAAGCCTCCACGTGTGCATTCACCATTTTCATATTGGCGACAGCAAGCTAATAAAATAATTAGTAAATTAGAAAAGTATAGCTAATTCAATTTATTACCTTCACGGAAGTCAGTGACTGGTGATAATTCAGCATACATTGGACGACCTAAAATATTTAATTAATAAGCTAAATAATTAATATTTTAGTTATAAATTACCTGCATAAAATCTTTCATTCAAATCTTCAACAGCTTTACCAGCATCCTCTTCATACTTATATCTAGCATAAATATTACCTACTAAATGGTCACCAATATTATCACAAATATTAACTTCTTCCAACTCTCCATATTTGCTCAATTCTATAAACATATCTTCATAGAACATATCGAAATCCTTTTGAAGCTCGGCATCTGAAATGGGATTAGGGTTATTTATGGAAGGATTTTGATAAACATTGGGTAACAATATAGTTTGGGAGAAGTTGGGATGTACGTGCTTTCTTGAACAGCGGTCACCGTGTCTACAAGCTCCAATTTTGAAGTAGAAAGAGCAATTAACTCTAAATAAAAAGATATAATTAGTAATGTGTTATAGAATTTAGAAATTTGCTTTACTTGTCTTTTTCTGTTCCGTAAATAGAAGCTAAATGTTCAGCCATGATTTATAATACTAATTTATTTAAATTTATTTATAAGTAATAATTATTCAAAAATTAAATTAAATTTTAAATTTTAGGTACATCTAGGTCTAATTTATATTTTTTGTGGGAATGTTCTGATTATAAAAAGATTATGGGATAACAATTTTTATTGACTTATTTAGCAGTCAATTTAACTTCAATTAACTACAATTCATATGTACGTATTTAATATGTACAAAAAATATATGTTATTCCAAGCGCTATTTAGAATATGAAAAATTTATAAATTTGCAGCATAACATAACATTTTTCCTATAACAAAAGTTTATTTGGATTCGAATCGAATATAGCAGAAAAATCTAGAAATACAAAAGACTTAAATATAAACATTTGTTTCATTTAAATATTGCCAATCACACAACTCATAGCTAGGGTTAACTATATCTCTAGTATGGATAAATGTAAGTAAATATAATAAGCGACGTTATCACTGTAATTACAATTAATGCAATAAAGCTATATTTATAATATAATTATGTATATATCAGTATGTTTTTATAATTTATTATCGTTTTTTAACCTTCAACTATTTCATTATTGCTAAATTTACTATTACACTTTGCTTAACTTCTTTTGGCTTGTTCACATTTTTCCCAAGCGGCACACAAGTAAATCAAAGGCTGATTGAATAAAAATCAATTAGAGCATTATGATTTTAGCATTATTAAATAAGATATTGGCATATTAATAAAATAATAATATATAAGAAGATACAATAATATTAATGTCCAAATACTATAATAATTAAATCTATATAACTTATATCATATAACAGCAAACTTAATATACTGAATGTTAAATGCAACAAACGCAAAAATAACATTTTATTTCATTAAGAACCAACCAATCAGCATTAACGAATGATTGGGTGACTAGTAAATTATTTAGATAAAATTCAGAAAAATTTGGATTTGAGTCACTTATTCCAATTAATTTTTTTAATTAAATTATTCAATTTTTTAATCAGTAAAATAGTTAGTTAATATGCCTTTGGTAAGTTAGCAATATAATTAAGAGTTTTTAAATATTTAAATATTATATTCTGAGCAATTTTTATTAATATTAATACTTTTTTATAAAATTTAGGAATACGCTTTACAACATCGGTAAAAAAAAATCTTGTAATTAAAACTCATCATTTTATTAATCTAGGCTTTTATAGTGGAAAGAACCCAGATTTAGGACCTTGGAAAGTTGCTAATGCTATCCAAGCTGTACTCAAGGATACTTTAGGTGTTGATGTTTTACCTAAGCAAAGATGTGTTAGAATTGGTAGAGCACCTTTTGTTTTTAACGTTTTAGTCATGGGTAATTTGAATTTTGATTAGTATACAATATAGAATTAACTTTAGTTAATAGGCGAAACTGGTTTGGGAAAGACTACTTTTATGAATACTTTATTTAATACTGATTTAACTGAAAAAATTGCTCCTAAGTATCCTCAAAAAACTACTCAAGTCACTGTAAATCCTGCTAATTTTGGTACTTTTAAAATTATACGATTGTTAAATAATTTGTTAATTTATTATTTAAATAGAATTAAAGGAAGATAACGTTACTTTACACTTATCAATTATTGATACTCCCGGATTTGGTGATCAGCTTAATCGTGAAAAGAAGTATATTAATTTACTATATTTATATTGAATATAGTATTAACTTTAATTTAGCTTACAGCCAATCTTAGATTATATTGATACTCAATACTCAAATTACTTGACCGAAGAAAATAAGAAAACTTTCCGTCAAGCTATTCCTGATACTCGTGTTCATGCTGTTCTTTACTTTATTTCCCCTGGTTATGGGTATTTATTTTTACTATCAGTTTAAAAAATATTGACTAATTATAAATTATTGATAGTTTGCGCCAATTAGATATTGTAGCACTTAAAGAACTTTCCGATAAAGTAAACATTATCCCTGTTATTGCTAAAGCTGATACTATGTTAGCTGAAGAACGCGATAAGGTTAAACAGAAGATTTTAAAGGAAATTAAGTTAAACGATATTAAGATTTACTCTATTGATCATTGCGACGAAGATGAGTTAAAGGAAGAATTAAAGGAACATGTTCCTTTTGCAGTTATGGGCAGTCAATCTTTAGTTGATAATGGAACTGAAAAGGTTCGCGGAAGAAAGTACAGATGGGGTGTTGTTGAAGTCGATAACCCTGAACACTGTGACTTTATCCACCTTCAACAAATGTTAATGAATACTTGTCTCCAAGATCTTATAGAGACTACTCACTATAAACACTACGCTCTTTATCGTGCCAACCACATGCGCAAAGATGGTCGTCCTCTTTCCGTACTCCAATGTGATGAAGGTTACGATTCCAAATCTGCTCCTCAAACTGAAGATTCAAGTGACGAATTCACTCGCAAAGAAGAAGAAATGCGTCAAAAGTTCGTACAAATGGTACGCGAAAAGGAAGCATCCCTTAGGGATAATGAAGAACAACTTCACCAAAAGAGTAAACAACTCATGGCTGAAATTGAAGCTGAACGCCGTCAATTAGAAGCTGAAGAGCGTGAAATTGATAATCTTTTAGCTCAAAGAGACCAAATGACTAAGAAACCTTCTATTGGCAAAAAATAATTAAATCAGACCCCTCGCCCTATTCTTAACTAATATTACTCTATTCTTCTACACAGCATAAATTTTGATTAAACATTAGTCCATATTAAATTTGATCTTGTGGTATTTATTTTAATTTTATTAATACTAATTAGTTTTAGTTTTGTATGTTTTTAGCACTAAACGATTATTTCAGGTATATAAATGAGTCATGTTAAAAACATTTCTATTATTAAAATCCCTATCAAATTTTGTATTAAGAAGGATAAAAAGGTATAATATATTGATTATCTATATATTTGCTATTTATACAAAAGTTTTTATAAATAGATAAAATGATTGAAATACAAAACTTGATAAATTGTAGTTTAGGAACTTAAATGGCATAATTTTTAACATCAACATTATATAATCCTTTTTAGTTAAGTACATATCTGTCTCTATTTAAAATTAATTATATAATCAAACTGAAAAAGAGTTATTTTTACTTGTACTATTTTAAAAATTTCTGGAGTAGTATTTGTTAAAAAAGATTCACAAATAATAGCTTTACAGTATGCTGTTAAAATATAATTTAAACCCTTGTTAGCTTCTAGCAAAAAATTATTTAAACTTGAAAATTCACTTATTAAACTTTTAGTAGAAGCTATTTAAAATGGTATAATATTATTTATAGTCAATATTGATTAAATATAACCAATATTTGTGATAGTAGAAATAATAGAAATGGTAATTAAAAATAAGTAATTGCAACTGTATATAATTAAATTTAATCTATAAAATATAAATCACATCCACTTCACGTTCAATAAAAACAAAAAAATAGAGAATTGAATTTTAAATCCAATTTGAGAAAAGAATTATTGAGGAGGTGTAGGTGTGATTGAAAGGAGCTATACAGTAATAAATGATATTTCAACTAGTTAATAAGCGTGGAAGAGAGAATGTTAAACAAAGTTTAACTAAACTATGGTTAAGTAAGTTAAAGGAGCAGTGTGATTGTATATGATGTTTTACATTATAAAAAATAGATAATACTCTCTAATATAAATCAGTAGCTTAATATGAAGATCTAGTTCTACGGCCACGACCACCTTCAATAATGTTTGATTTATCAATACCTATAAATTAAAATATATTAGAATTAATTGATTATAACAGTATAAAGAGAATATTACAGTCAAGTTCATCATTGAGGTCATCTTCATCCTCTTCATCATCAAAGGATAAGTTACCATCTGATTCATCTGATTCGCTATCATCGCGTCTTGACTTCTTTTTCTTTGAAGAATCCTAAAAAGTTTGTAGTATTAGCAAATTTGCGCGAAAAGTAAAATATTTAAGCATATTTATATTACCTTGCTGCTACTCTTGCTCTTGCTCTTCTTTTTAGGTCTGACCTCTTCCTCAGATAATTCATCAGAATCACCGTCATCAGATTCTAATTCTAAAAAACACATATTGTTAATTCATTAAATCATATTTAATATGAAATAAATATATTATTTGAAGGACAGCTTACCTTCTTCTAATTCATCGTCATCAACAACGAAACCGTCATCCAAATCATACTCATCTTCTCTAGTAAATCTTGAGCGTGGAGCAGCGTCATTAGAAGCATATCTAAAAAAGCTATAAGGATTCTCAGGGTTCAAATATTAAAAAGCTATTGACTTACTTTGGTTTTGACATATGAGTTTTAGCTACTGAAGAAGATTTTGAATACGATCCTGAAAGACCAGGGGGCTTAGGGTTGGAGGGCCTTGAAGTAGGTCTTGAGGAAGAAGAGGAAGAAGGCTTGGAAGAAGGCTTGGAAGTAGGACGAGTGGGGGGTGAAGAAACAGAGGCTTTTGACTTGGACTTTGATTTGGCTCTAGGTTGGTCAATTTCCTTTTCAGCTTTTCTCTTTTGAGCCAAAGCGGCTAACTTTTCCCTCATACTAGACATATTGATAAATTAGCGTGTTATTTGTAAGATAATGAAAAAAGAAAGAAAGAGAGATAGGATAACGACTGATCATTATTCATATTTTTATAGGGTTAACTAATTGTTATTAATAACCCTAATATAAAACATTTAATTTTTTTACTATTTATTCACTATGATGAAATTTTTCACTAAAATACCAGTTGATCCCATAAATAATTTGTTTAAAATAATTAGAATTTATTACACAAGTCACGTCACTTAAGTTTTGATTAATAATTAATATTCATCAATATTTTGCAGCAACTTTATATATATAATTATATTTATTTTACTATAATAATACACGATTATTAATCTACTAATTACTTAATATGGCAGCAAATGCTAAAGAAAAAATAGCTAATAAGTTAAAAGATGCTTTAACTAGATTAGTAATTTTATTTCAAAAAAATTCGCTAACTTTAAGGTATATTTTATTATAAGAAATACTCCAATCTTAGCTTATATTAATTTTTTCTTCTTTAATTTAGCTGCTTACTTTTCCTAATCGGTATGAGCTGGCTATTCATCCTACCTACCAATGAATATATTAGAAATGTTTATACAGATGAAAATGCTTTATTACCAAGCTCTGTAAGATATATTTTTATTTATTATACTTTTATTAATTATTTAATTAGGCTTATGCTTACTACTCCCATCAAAAAGTCAAATACGCTGAAGAGCAAAGTAAAATTTTAAAGGAATTAAAATTAAAAGGGAGTGAGCAGTAAGCATATTAATATTGGTATAAGAATTATTTAGCTTACTTTATTTAGTTATTCTGATCATTTAATCAAAGAATTAAATGCACTCGGTATGGAAACTAGTCAACAAAGATTTACTATTAAAAGCGATGATGGAACTGAAGTAAAAATACAATGAATAATATAAAGTTTGTGCATTAACTTTTCTAATAGGATATTGAAGGAATAAACACCTATGGAATTTTAAGAGCTTGGAAAACTGATGGAACTGAAGCCTTATTATTGAACGCAGATTGGGAATCTTTACCTTCAAGTAATTAACAGTAAAGCTCATAAAATATTTATATTTATTGTTTTTTAGCTCAAGGAAATCATAATGGAGTAGCTATGCTATTATCTATAGCTCATCAGTTTAAACAATCTACTTATTGGGCAAAGGATATAATTTTCTTATTTACCCAATATCACCACAAAGGTCTCCACCAATGGTTAAAAAGCTATCATGGAGAGAGTGGAGTCGAGCCACTTGACATTAGATCTGGCTACATACAAATTGCTCTAGATTTAGATTTACCTCCAAGCTCTGATAAGTATGAATCCATTCAAATGGTTTATGAAGGTATTAATGGCTACTTGCCTAATCTTGATGTTATTTCTACTTTACAAAGAGTTGGAGATGATTTTCGCGCTAAAACAAGTGTACACCCAAATTCTAATGAAAATAAGTATTTAAACCGATTAACCACTATGTTCACTCAACTGAGTATTCAAGCTACCACAATCTCAGCCAAACCAAGTGGCCTCTTCTTAGCTTATGACATTCACGGAGTTAGTTTAGTTGGAGTACCTTCACAACATTCCACCTTTGGATGGGTTGAAATAGGAATTATAGTAGAAGAAGCTTTCCGTAGTTACAATAACTTGCTAGAAAGATTACATCATTCCTACAACTTTTATATAATGCTCTCTTATTCCCAGTTCGTTTCCCTCCAAATGTACCTACCTGTAGTTGGTATCTTGGGAGCTATTCCTTTAATCTATTCAATGCTATCCCTTTCTAAACTAAGTGAAAAATTCTCAAGTTTAAAGCAAAGATCAACGCTTGGTTTTTATAATTATAGAGGACCTTTCTTATTATTCTTAGTAGCACAAGTTTCTGGCTGGTTTTCCTATACTTTATTGTTGAATTATTCTGATAAATTTAATAACCTTGGAGTAAGATAATATTTTATACAGCATCAATTAACTAGATACTAATCTTAAATTTAGATATTTATACTACCTTTAATTTATGTTATTCAAGCTAAACTACTCCCTATTTTATACCCTACAAACTCGCCAGTATTTTTAGAATATAAGCTAATGCTATTAATGCTCACTGCAATCGCTACCTTATGTCTATCGACTCTCAATTTTGGTCTAGCTCTAGCCTTAAGCATTTTGACTTTCCCTTACGTTATTATAACTCATTTAACCCCTATTAAATCTTACTTGGGTAAATTTGTTAGCTTAATCGTATTATTAGCACTATCCCCTCAAGTTATACTATTAGCTATTTCATTTATTTATGGATGGGATATACTTGATATTATGACCACTTTAAAATGGAATATTGTAGAGGGAAATGCCTGGATTGGATCCGTATTAGGGTTAATTTATTTCCCTTTAAATTTTGGATTTTTACAATCTGTGTTGGCTAGCAATCGAGAATAATAAAAATTTATTAAATTATTTACATTTAATATATTCATTATATCAAACATTTATAATTCTCAATATAATCATTAAATAATTGGTATGATAAAAAATATTAGGTTTATTTAGAGAATGATAGTAATAGAGAATATGATTATAGAAAAGTTGTATTAGTAGTTAATTTAAACTAATTTTGTTCATTAATTCATCCGTTTCATTTAATAAAGCCTCTATATCATCCTTCTCCAATCCTCCCCCTCCACCATCTTTACCCTCTTTAATACTTTGCTTAGTTAAGCTCAATTTCTCTGTCATTTTGGTTAAACTATTCATTATGGAGTTATCATCTTCATCTTCTTTATTATCTCCTTCAATATTTAATTTATCTAAGCTTTGTAAACTACTAAAATACTTTAATAATTCCAATATACCCTCCATTTCTCCTATAATATGAGGGTCTGTGTATACTAAAAGAGATTTGCTTTGTTTTTTTAGCATTCTAACTCTTGTAGCTGCCATTGATAAAGGTGAAGCTAATTTTGGTCCTTCGCCTATTTTGTCGGATTCGTAAATGATTTGAGCTCCTACAAACAAGGTTTGAATATAAATTAAGAGTTAATTTAAGTAATTATACCATTTTTAACTAATAAACCAACTATATCGAAATGACTACAAATAATAGCTAATAATAGAGATTATTAATAAAGCTATATATTATTATAATTCTATATTACCTAAGTGAAGCGGTGCATTTCCATTTTTATCCTTTTTATTAACATCAGCTCCTAATTTAATAAGTGTTTCAGCTGCTTCATAATAGCCATTACAACAAACTATATGTAAACAGGTCCTTGAATAGGTATCCTCTTGATTTACATTTCCTCCCAAATTAAAATATGATTTTACTATATAAAAAATTAATAAAATATATGCATTCAGGCAATAAGTAAAATATTACAGTAGTCTGCGTCTCCGTTATGAGCTGCCAAAAATATAGTATCATAAACGGAGCCTTGTTTTAAATAAAAATTTAATAAATTGCTAGCATTTTTCATTTTTTGTTGAGTTTTAGTAATAGTTGTAGCGGTAGAGGAGGAAGTGGTTTGTCTCCTTCTTAATAAGTCATCATGGTCGGTCCTTCCAAATCTGGAGGCTATATGATTATTAAAAGCGTTGGAAGAGTCTTCGCTACTGCAACGCGTTATAAATCGTCTATGTTTCATATTATTAGTTTTTTGTATGTGTACGTAGTTGAAGTGAATTATTTGGTTTAAAGAGTGTTAAAATTGAATTTTATTATTCAAATTATTAAAATTTTGGTAATACAATAGGGAGGCATTATTGATTGGATAATTATTAAGGAGGGTTGAGGAGGTTCGAATAATATCAGTCAACAAGTCTAATATATTAATTAATAATCTTGCCATATTATCAGCTAATTTCAAAAAGTATATCAAATCATATTAAATAGAGAAAAAAATTTAAATTCTGCCTCATATACCGTTGTAGTCATAATATTGTAATCTACCATGAGATGGTCTAGGACAATTAATAATTAGTGTAATCATAAGCAAGAATTTAATTTTAATCCTTTGACGGGAATCGAACCCGTACGCGCGAGATTAACCATGAGTTAATTACGAGCGATCTACCACTGAGCTAAGGAAACTTACTTAATGAAAGGTTTTGTTTTATGTTATTAGGTTGGGTGAAGGGTTTTGAATTAATTAAGTAAAGATATTTGCAAGTTGAGATTTAGTAGTACTTTATTCAGCTATGCGCTAAATCATAATAGTAGCATATATTTGTTATATTTATCATATTTACATGTAAACATATATACATAAATTATTAGCTACTTTTATTCTAGTATTATGTATCTTGAATATAAAAATATTTTTTTAATATTAGATTATTAGATTGATCTTAATTAATTTATAAAGTTTGTTATAAAGCTAAATTATTTAGAACATAAGCTTTCTTTGTAGACTTAAGAATATATATTCTTAGAGTATATGTTATAAATCTAAATATCCGTATTGTATGCAATAGAATAAAACCAACCAAACTTTAATGAATTTAATATAAAATAACATTGGCTGAAATTAGATTGAATTAAACTTTTGATAATTTGATAATGCTTGTATGTTTAAAACTAAATATTAATATTAACATATGATCAAATTTTGCTTTAGTGAAGCATATATTCTTTAGAATTATATTTCTACCCCAAGCTATTTTATATAGAGAGCAATAAGATATGCACCTTATCACCACTACAAAATAATAGTCATACTTTGTCTTAATTCTCCTTTGAGTTATAATAGTTATCAGATTTGGATAATTTTTCTTAATTAGTATATAACCTGGTTTTAATAGCTAGTTTTGTTAAAATTAATAATACTAGAATTAGAAAATAAAATTTAAACTATAAAAATTTAATGGTTTGTAGATAGTAGAGCATTATATTAAAATATAACTCTAAACTAATATAGCAATCAGTCTATATAACTATAAACTAGAATATACAATGATGTAATTTTGCTACATGGCTTTGAGAAAAACTTCATAAAATACCAAAGTTATTTTTTTAAAATTTATCAGATTAAAGCCCCAAATCATATGATAGCTAACAAGTTACGCCAATAATTAAATCACTTGATAGATATGATACAACACAAAGATAATCTATCTTTATAGTTTTAATAGCTCTATCTATATCCACACTAATAATTTAGAATTACTTAATATCGATTGATAGATTGATTGATATGATTTAATATTTTAACTATTATTAGGCATTGATAAATTATCACAATAATAATAATTTAAGTAGATTTATAGCGAATTATGTTAAATTCTCTGGGCTAAAATGAGAAGATAATCTTGCTGAATAGATAAAATAAAATTTATCTAATCTGAATTGACTAAAATTAGTTAATAATCTAAGATGAATAGATAATATTACATAATAAAGATTATTATGTATTATTTTTTATACTACGCTACCATAATATGGCAACATCCGCACTATAATAAAATATTAGTTCTCATATCGGGACCTTGAAATCCCCGCATTTAACTATAGCCAAAAACTTCTAGAATAATTTACTCTTGAGAGCATAGGAACACAAGAAAGTTAAGGGTTATCAAATACAGCGAACTCCAGCTATTACATAAGCTAATGGATTACATTACATAATCAAAACAAAATTCTAGATTGATAAGATAATACAAAGATAGCATAATCTAAGGTTATTTATTGATTACTAATATTAGATACGAAGTAATCCGTTAGTTAACTAAATTCACTAGGGGGCTATTCTAGTAGATGAAGTAATTTTGAGAAATTGTCGATTTTCTATTGGATTTATTAATTTGTGTGTGTGATTGATAAGATTCACAAAATTTTTAATGGATTAGTAATTATTGCTAAGAAAATGAGTGTGTTAGAATAAATAATTATTGAGAATTTTTAGAATTTATCAGATGAAGCGAAATTAGTAATTTGATTTATTCATGTTAAAAATAGAAATTAAAGTGAGATAGTACTAGATTTGGATTATTGATTAGATTTATTTATTTTTTAGCCAGCTAGTTATTTTAAATTATTAACAAATATTATACACAATTGTGCAATAGCTGGATTAGCTATTGCTTAAAGTCAACTTAATAGGATGAATTAAGAAGGCTATTAATCGAGCCAGTGGCGGGACTCTCATAGTTGGCAATTCTTACATCGATGTCTTGGATAAGCTTTTGTGATTGGGAAAGGACGGATTGTAATTGCTTAAGGTATTGAGTGAGGTGGGCAGTGTTATGGGTGGCTGATTCTTGTTCAGGCTCGGGGGTAGCACAAGCGCGAGCTGGGGTGCTTACATCAGCAAGAGCGCTGTGTACGCTTAATCTGAGCTCAGCCCAAGGATCTTCAATATCGCATGATGACTCACGGGGAGAGAGAGGAAGATCATAAGACTTCTTAGACTCTACATGCTTGGATTCTTTTTCAGAGATAATAGGGATGGAAACAATGGTGGGATTGCGGTTGCGGCAGACCTTGAGTCTAGGGAAAGATTTCTTAGATTCCATGGGAGGACTCATGGGGGCAACTGAGTGAGGAGAGTAGCGCTTGCGAGTGAGGACAACTGATTTAACAAGAGAAGTGGGGCGGTGGACACCGTGGAGCTTGTGGTAAAGACCGCAGGCATTGCAGATAAGCTTGCCTTCAAGGCGTCTCCAAAGGGGAGTTTTAGTAGTGTTACAGTTGTTGCAAATGAGGTTGCTCTTATCACCGGAGAGCTTAGTATTAGCAGTGTAATCAGAAGAGTCGCCAGACTCGCTGAAGTCACTGGAGCCGAGGTCAGAGGAAAGGATATCGGAAGTAGGACGAGGGGCTTTCTTAGAGCGAAGGTAGAGACCGCAAGCATTGCAAACGGTGGCGCCTTGGGTAGTGCGTCTCCAAAGAGGAGTGTGGTCAGTACCACAGTTACTGCACTTCTTGTTCTTGTTGGCTAAAGGCATCTTGCTAGTATCTTGAATATAAAAGTAAAATTGAATGATTCTTATCAGATGCATCCCACTCTATTTATACTTCAATTCAAAATTTCCTCTATTTATTCTCACGAAATAGAATTAAAAAATGATTGAATTCTTCTTAAATCCACACCATCATATAAAATTAATGGAATCAATCTGATTGGCCATAGTTGGAAATTGAAGAGGATCTGATAATTTTACCTTCTAAATCTAGTAATGGGCAAATCTATCAAAATTAAGTCTCATCAGATAAATCTAAGCACTTCATAAACTTGCTCTTATCCAGCCAATGGCCGCTAATGGAGTCAGTTGAGCGTATCAGTGGGTGACCTCCAGCCAATCAGGCCAGCATCTGATAATTTTATATCAATCTATTTTCTTATTTAATTTCATCTGATAACTTTATACTTCATCTGATTTGCCAATTGCAACTTAGTTTTTCCTACTATTAGCTAAACGATGTATAGATGAAACATTTTTCTTAACACACCCTCTAATTATCTCCTGTATGTGTAATATACATATTTACACCAGTAAAAACACGTATAATGAAAATAAACAATATAAAAATATACTCGCGAAATCAATTATTGAGCGAGTAAGAGAATATCTAATTCGTAGATTTTAATTTTCTCTCTGGATTGAGAATGTATTATTTTTATCAGATGCATTTTAAAAGCTTAGGCTCGGATTAATCGTCCATCTCAATATTAGTCATCTGTACTAATCATAAGCATTATACTCTGAGATCATTGATCATTTCCATCTGATTAAAAAAAATATTTATTTTTCTTAAAGCTAGGTAACGTGCACAATTTAGCACGCTTAATCTATTATCAGTCTAGGTTAGTTTATATAAGGGTAGCTGATCACTGGTGCATAAGCTCAAATTCTTTTACTCGTGATAATATCAAGTGATATACAACTCTAATTCTGCTATACACGTAATCAATCATTAAATAATTTTAATTTCATCAGATAATTTTTTTAAAACAAAAAATTTTTGATCCGATAGTTTCCGAATGTATTAATATTTGATCTTATGTTAAAGCGTTAGGATCATAAAAGGATAATAATGCTAAATCTAATTCTAGCTGTATGAATTGACTGTGCTAGGTAAAGATATATTAATATATATCTTGCTAAGAAATTCGTGCTATTATACACGCCTTACCCCGGATAAAAAACTTGATTTATTCTTCCAATAGAGGGGATAGCCTTATTTTTATCGCTTTTGTAGCTCATTAATCAAGTATATTTTGCAATAGTATAATTAAGAATATATCACATTAAAAAGGCAAATTTAAAGTTAATATTAGAAGACTAGTTTAATACTGGAAGCGCTAATAGATATGATAAAAATTAGCGAATTTAAACAAAATATATTGTATGTAAAACGATAAGATATAGTCTATTATCTATATAAACGAGAATAATCTATAGCATATTCAGAACTCAATATATCGGATATATATTATATAATATCACATAATATAATATTTGACTAATTAAATCAGCATTCAGCAATATAATCTGATAAAAAAATTCTTAAATTTGACGTAAATGGATAAATTAATTAATCAAAAAATAGATTCTATTTTATTAAATGGATAGATTTTATCTTTCTTTAGTTTTTATCTGATAAAAATTTTAAATTTGGTTAAATGTCTAGATTTAGATTATCAGTTATAAATTTGTTATCAGTTGTATACTATGTTTCACTACAAGCGAGTATTGGTTTATATGCTGCATTATTTGCAGATATTAAGTAATATATGTATACATATTAGTAGTATTTTTAAAAATAGCGTATTTAAGCACACTGGTAGAATATTAAAAATATTTTTAATCTTTTATTTAAGATGGTAGATTTGGCAAGATTTTAATATATAAAAATCATCGTTTATCTAAAAACTTTTAATATTACTTAGTTAATACTAATATTCTTTATTCAAACGTGCATTACTAATTATTATAATAATCATGACCTGTTCAATTCATTAGCTTATACAGTAAAATCTCTTCAAATCCAGGATCAATTATCGGCAATTATTTTTTTATCAGATTGTGTTACAATTATATTATTAGCTATTTCGCTATCTTAAAGTTCGGTATGTTAATTGACAATTGTCAGTAATAGTAGCTTTATTTATTTTAAAATGTATAATAATATATGATATTTACAAAAAGATAAATAAATTATCTACAAAATATTTATATTATACTAATTGATTAAAAATATTATTATTTGCCTCTGGGGCGACAATGAAATCAAATAAAATTAAAACTTTGCAGATAATCAACAAATAAATTATATCATGAGTCTATAATTGTATTATATTAATCCTTACCAAAAGCGGGATATAATTTTAATACACTTGCTCGCGTTAAGATCACATTGAGTTAAAATATACTATTCTAATTTGATAAAGTAATTATCATCTTGAATATTCCACTATAAAGTAAAGGAATAACCATAATATATCAATAGCTCTAATCAGCCAATTTATTTTAACCAGAAATATCGTAAGATTTAGATATAAACTCTTAATAAAAACGAGATCTTATGCAGACTCTAAAATATATCTAAAATAATTATTTATATATTATACCAACAGTTAATTGTATTTTTATAATATAGCAAATACACCAGTAATTACGTTGAAACTATAATAGTATATCAAATAATCTACTTGTTAAACTAATTGATATAAAAACGTAACAATTAACTTAGTATAATGAGTATATAATTATATGAGATTAATTAAGATTAACATGGAATGAATTTTATAAAAGTAATAAAAATATAATTTTAATTCGTTTAACTCTTATTTCATTAGTTTTTGATTAATCATAATAATGCAAATATTATAAATTTGTTTTTTGCTTAATGAAAAACAATTGCTTACAGAGCTTTTAATTTAAATTTTTAGCCTAAAATTAGCAATGAAAAATTACAATCCTAAGATAAAATTATGTATTTTAACCTAAAAATATATATTAGATTTTCATAAACATATACAAAAATTTACCGTAGTAAAGTAGAACATACCATAATATTTTTATCAAGTTAGATAGATCCAAAATTTTAAATTAATCTCACTTGCTACTATATATGAGTGACTCTGGTTAGCTTAGCTCAAATTTTGCGTGAGCTCTGTTCAAAATTTAAACTTTAATGCAATCGCGTTAATATATTATATAATATTATATATAAGAGAGCAGTTAATAATGCCATGTTAGAACACTATATTATAAACATTAACTAATAAAAGAAGTTGATTAATAAGCTTTAATTGTGTAAAAATCAAAAATATTGTAAATTTACCATTTAAAAAATATAGGACAAAAAATTTTCAATTTAACCAGAATCACTATATTAATTAAATGTAGGGAATGTTGACAAACTTTAAATAAGATATAAATAATAATAGTATCATAGTTTATTAAGATTAATAATAGCAAGTGCTAATATAAATTTAAATGAATAATATTTATTTAAATGTCTACTAAGTTATAAACATTTTATAAAAGAATAGTTTATAATGTTAATAATATGAAAGATTCTAGTTAAAACGAGGACAAATTTGTCCAAAATTTTTTATATGGAAAATTAAAAATATTTTTGATTTTTAGTTGCTTAAAGCTTATTAAAAATTAACTTTTATTAGCTAAAGCTGATATTATAGTGTTTTAATATGATACTATCGTCATTTCTCTATCAAATAATTACTATACACAATGAAAACTCGATTGTAAAAAATTAAAATTTTGGACTGAGCTCACACAAATTTAAGCCAAATTAACCAGAACCTCTCATATATAAAAATAACTGTAAATGTTTAAATATAAAATATTATACTTATAATAAAATACTAAATTTTAGAACGAGATATTAATAGTAATAATAGTTTAAATTATAAAATATTTATATTTAGCTTTATATCTATATAAATGTGAAAATTAGTTTAAAAATAAAATATACTAGCTAATTATTTAAGCAATATTGGTATTAATTATTAGATAATAATTGCCATATTACTAGAAAAATAATTTTTAGATCTAGACAATTTTTAAGCAAGAATTGACCTAATAAAATGAATTCAGCTATTTGGAATTTGCTGATAAGTAGCTATTATAGCAATAAAATAATAATTTTTAATAGATTAAATTAAATTAATAAATTAGATATTAGTAATTTTAATTTATTTGAGATAATTTATATAAAACTCTGTTCAAAATTATAATTTAATATAAATAAGCTATCAACTTGTATAATCATTATTTAAAAGAAAAGAGCTGCTGGAATTATATTAGAATACCATAATATCAACTTTTATTATTAAAAAGATTATTTAATATGCTTCAAGCATACAAAAATCAAAAATACTGTAAATTTATTAAATAAAAGTTTTTTTATCAATATAACCAAAATCTTATAAATTCGATGTGTATATAGACTTCTATTATTAAAGAGCATATTTGAGTTTTATAACTTTATAGAATTATTAAAACTTAAATAAGCTTAATAAATGACTATATTATGATATACATAATAAATAATACGAGTACAAAAAATTGAAGGAGGGCAGTTTTATAGAAACGCAGAGTTTTTTCAATATATCAAGTTTTACCAGTCCGTTAATTAATATTATCAAATTAATTATGAGTGTTTAGAGAATTAAATTTAGTTGTGAATAATTTAAAAATTTACAATCGACAAAAAAATTTATTTAATATTATTAATATAATTTGCAATGCTTATATAAGGTAGTTTATAATCCGATTTAAAGCAGTTCTACTATAAATAATATTGCGATATAGTAAAAAAATTAACAAATTTTACAAATTTGATTTATTAAGCTAATTTGAAGCAACTATAATATATTTTTATTTTATTTGCCAAATTTGTATTCACTAGTGATATATATGCGCTATATAATATTATAACTTCGTAATCAAGTTATCGTGCTATACATATTAAACTTTATAGTTAAAATATATAATAAGTACAGTTAGAAAAATAGCATTTATTTAATGCTTAAAATTTAAATAGACTAATTTAAATAATTATCCCATAATAAAAATTATAAACTTAATTTAACAACTCGTCACAGTCTTTTTTAATTATTAAATTTTACTCATAACTGAATTAAAATAATAACTTTTTAATTAATCTATTCATACTAACTTTATAAACAGATATTAAAATCAAATTGAGTAAAAAAATTAATAAAGTTATATATAATAATATTATTATTGCAAAATGAGTGATAAAGAAGTTGAAAGCACGCCACTAACCCAAACTTCAAGCAGTCCCATTGAAGAAAATTTATTAGACGACTTAGCTCACGAATCAGAACATTTAGATATTATGAGGTCCCCATCTTCAGTACTAAAACCTCCTTCTAACCTTCAAGATATTCAGTCAATTGATACTATAAGCCAATTAGATAACGATTACTATGATAACGAAGAAGGCTCTGAAGAAGATGACGATTTCGAAGAAGAGCCAACTTTCAAATATCACAGACTAACTTCTGCAACTACAGAATATTTGATAAAAGACGCAATTTCATGTATTTCCGTTAGTTCTGAATATATAGCAATAGGTACACATGGTGGTAAAGTTAATATATTAGATTTAGAAGGAAATTTAAAAACTTCATTTACTTGTCACTTCGCTACAATTAACAGTTTATCATTTGATGCCAAAAGTAGTTATATATTAAGTGGTTCTGACGATGGTACAATTGTAATTAACGGTATTTCTAATGGATTTAAATTTTCTAAAAATTTTATGAGACCTATCAAGTCAGTTTATTTATCAAGTGACTATATCCACACTGGAGGAAATCAACGATTTTTGGCTGCTGGTATGTCTGGACAAGTTATTTTACATGAAAAGGGATGGCTAGGATTTAATGAAACTATTTTAAGTTCAGGAGATGGCCCTATTATGTCAATGTTAGGTAATAAGTCTATTGCAGCTTATTCAACGGATAGTGGTGTTCATTTATTAGATTTGGAAAGTAAAAAAGTTTTTAGTTTTATTGATAGACCCCCTAATTCTCCTAGATCAGACCTTTACCCTTGTCACTTCCACTGGAAGAGTGATGATATTCTTTATATAGGATGGGCAGATTGCGTTAAAATTATTCATATTCAATCAAATGGAACTGTACCTAAATCAGCTGAAGTTATTAATATATTTAGAACTGATTTTGTTGTTTGTGGTATTTTTAGTTATCAAGGTCAAGTGGTTTTATTAGGGTGTGCAGAACAAATTATTAGGGATGATATGGAGGAGCATCCTAGTGATGAGAGTGTTGAAGTAGAAGCTCCCAGAGGGCCTGAACCTCCTGAAATTAGATTGGTTAATCCCGATACTGGAGAGTCATCAGCAGATATTCTTTCTATTCACGGGTATGAACACTTCCAGTCTAGAAATTATAAACTAGTCTCTCATCCCATGTCCGAAACTTTTTATGTTGCAAGTCCTAAAGACTTGTTATTAGCTAAGCCACGCGATGCAGACGATCATATTGATTGGTTATTGGAATATGAACGTTATCAAGATGCATTGGATCTTATTCAAGGTACAGTACCCGCTAGTTTACAAAGGTACACGTTTAGACAAGTTGGTAGAGCTTATATGCACCACTTACTTGAAGAGCGTAATTATATTAAAGTAGCGCAACTTTGTCCTGAAATGCTTCTTGACGATACGGAATTATGGGAACAATGGATATTTGCATTCTCTGAAGTTGGTCAATTAGAAGCTATGGTCCCTTATATCCCAACTAGACAACCTCAATTAAGTAGTACTATTTACGAGATGATTCTTTCTCACTTCTTAACAACTGGTCACTATGAAACTTTATTCAAAACTATAAGATCTTGGCCTCCTAATTTATACGGAATTCCTACTATTATAACTGCTATTCAAGATAAATTGGATGATGCTAGGGATAGAGGAAGTAATGAAGATACTCACATGTTACTTGGATGTATGGCAGAGCTTCATTTATTAAATGATGAACCTCAAAAAGCATTGGACTTTTACTTGAAACTCAAAGACGACAGAGTATTCCCTCTTATTGAAGGAAATAATTTGTATAAATTTGTTCAAGATAAAGTTCTACCTTTAATGGAATTAGATGAAACTCATTATAGTTCACCTCAAGAATATGCTAATGCTTCTGTAGAAGAAACTAGTCAACTTAGAGCAGCAGGTTTGTTAATTAGAAATACAGATACTATTCCAGTTAGTAAAGTTGTAGATCAACTGGAACGATCAAGTCCTCGTTTACTTCATAGTTATTTACACGGTATTTACTTAAGAGATTACCATCTTGCTAGCTTATACCATAACCTTCAATTGGACTTGTATGCTCGTTTTGATTACAATTTACTTAAAGGTTTCTTAAAAACTAGTAATTATTATAGTTTACAAAGAGCTTATGAAATTTGTAAAGAGAGGGATTTTGTACCTGAACTAGTTTTTATTCTAGGTAGAATGGGTAATCAACAAGAGGCTTTACAGTTAATTATAGAACGCTTAGATGATGTAGAAGGAGCTATTGAATTTGCTAAAGAGCATGACGATCCTGATTTATGGACCCACTTACTCAAGTATTCTGCCGATAAACCACTCTTCCTAAAAGGTTTACTAGAAAGAGCTGGATCGCATATTAGTCCAATTAGAGTTATTCAAGCCATTCCTCTAGGTTTAGAAATTCCTGGTTTAAAGCATAGTATAATTAAAATTTTACAAGATTTTAGTTTACAAATGGAACTTCGACTAGGTTGTCAAAGAGTATTAAACAGAGATTGCACCCAATTAAGAGATAAATTACATGTTTATCATCGCCAAGGTATTTATCCATTATCAGGCCCTCACCCCGTAGCTGACCTAGAAGATAACGAGTTTATTGTAGAGTGTAGCGGTTGTACACTTCCCCTTCAAGTTGCCGAAAGCGAACCCGTAGTAGTATTCTTTTGTAAACATGCATACCATCAAGACTGTTTAATTCCTGATGATTTGCCGACAGCTCCTAGCTATCAAAAATTATTAGATAATACGGCACAAAATCAATCACAAAGCTTGAAAAATAATATTAGAACAAAATTAGATTACTCTCTGAAGCTTCAAAGTGAATTTAATGACTATTTAGTTTGTAGGCAGTGTAGGGAAACAGGAGCAGATGACTCTATTGCAGTGTCGAGTATTCCTGGTGATGATAATAAGAGATCAGCTGTTAGTAATTGGAAGAAGTGGAGATGGGCAGGTAATGCAGAAGCTGCTAATGGTGATGATAGTGAACTTCAATTAATTGATAATTTTGTGGATAGTGGTAATAGTAATGATAAGAGTAATCAATCCAGGTTACAAAGCTCAGGTGGAGATGACGATTTGCCACCAATGGTTGATTTGAAACTTAATTTATAGTGTTTAATTTGATAATAAATTACAAATTATATTTAAATAATAATTAATAGTTATTCAACTTATTCTAAATTAGTTAATATTTTATATTTTATTATAATAGAGACACAATTTATATTCATAATTGTAATTGTTATACTTGGTAAAATCAATCTGTTAATTGACTGCTAAAATTCCCTAATTAGAAGTCTACCACTCAAAATATAAGTATATTGAGCTCTTAGAGTTTTAATTTAATTATAACAATATTTAATGTATTTATATATAATAGATGGTTTAAGCTAAAGGTATCCATAATAGAGTATTGATAGCTATAATTAAAGCTTTTGGAGTTATATGCTTTAGAGAAGTTATACGTATTAGTTTGCTAATTAAGCTTTGGTGCTTTAATATATTATTATATTATATGATAGCATACTATTTAGAAGATAGTCTACAACTTTATTACCAAATTGCATTTTTATTTAATTTATACGCTTTAAAACCAACACTTGATACTAATCAAAAAAAATTAAGTTCATTGATCTGAATCTCGATATTAGCATAGTTGAACAAATTAACCAATTAAATTAATCTTTTATAATTTTATTTTAACTAATGACATAATCAAAATTTTTTT
>KQ964424.1:276819-295520 GCA_001566745.1 Conidiobolus coronatus NRRL 28638
ACTACTGAGTTATTATTAAATTAAAAATATTATTTTTATGTGTTTATTTAGTTGAATAAAAAAAAGAAAATTTAAATTGTTAATTATGGCCAAAGGTAAATTAAGAAAAACTAAATTATATGTTAAGTGTATTAATTAAAGTTATAAAAAGTTCCTCGTAATTTTAGATTATTAGAAGAGTTAGAAAAGGGTGAAAAAGGTATTGGAGGTGGAGTTTGCAGTTATGGTTTAGCTGATGGTGACGATATTACTATGTCTAATTGGAATGGTACTATTATTGGTCCCCTACACGTAACTCAAAATATTTATAAAATAATATCTGTATTAATAACAAGTTTTTAGACCGTTCATGAGAATAGAATTTACAGTTTAAAAATTCATTGTGATGAGCAATATCCCGATAGACCCCCTTTAGTTAGCTTTTTATCTAAAATTAACTTAACTTGCGTTAATCCAGCTAATGGACAAGTAAATTTACATAATTACTAATATTATTAATTTACTAAATTTTATTATTCAATTAATAGGTTGATAATACTAAAGTTGGTTGCTTAAACGGTTGGAAGAGAGAATATACTTTAGAAACCGTTTTAACTGAGTTACGCAAGTAAGTCAATAACTTTTTTAGTTTTATAAATTATTAATTTATTATTTAGGGAAATGATTGCCCCTCAAAACAAAAAAACTCCTCAACCACCAGAGGGTACTTTATTTTAATTTATTAAAATTAATATTTTTTATATACGTGCTGCACCTCTCGCTTTCTGACACTGATAATACAAAATAATACATCTTTCATTAAATTCTTGTCAACTAACTATCTCTTCATTGTTATATCAAAGCTGCGCTATTTAATAATATATGAATTGGATTTTATTGGAGTTTTATTAATGCAAATTTAATGATTTTAAAATATTTTCAATACTTTTATAGCTAAATATTAACGCAATGTGTTTTTTATTCTTTAATACGGAATAGATATATTCAATAATCTATAAGCTTTTATTTATTGTTATTTTTATAGCTATTAATTTGAATAATTTTGCTGTTGCATATTAAATCATTTCATTATCTTTTTGTTAGCTAGCTGAGAGTTTATTGTATATCATTTAATTAGTTAATGATGCAAATGATATCTTATTAACTAAATAAACTCATGAATTTCTTTAACAGATTATATCCTAACATTACTATTTAGTTTAGAGTTCGCTGATTGAATCTATAGGCAAGCTATGAACATCTGGTTTATTTTGCTGTACATCAATTAATTTTTATGTTTAGCTTTTATACATACACTCTAAGATAGCGTAAATATTAAATATAACAGAGTAGCTAGACTATAATATTTGAGCAAAAAGAATAATCCAATACTTTGCCACTAAGAGTTATATTTTTTACGAGTATGATATATAGCTTGATAACTGTATAAAAAATCACTCATAATTGGATATTTTTAATACTATTCATTATAAAAATAGATATTAGAACGCTCCCAGGTGGGCTTGAACCACCAACCTCCCGATTAACAGTCGGACGCGCTAGCCAATTGCGCCATGGAAGCTTGAAATCTCAGTATACATATTTTTTGAATTCAGCAATAAAAATGCTTATTTTATAGCACATTATTATCATTGTTTTTCAAATATTTTTATAACTATGTTATTCTTTAAACTTGGTCTACAAATCAAAGGATTAACCTTTTCTCGCTTAATTATTACTTCATGTATTATATTTCTTACACTATTTAACTATGTCATTGGATATATTTACATACGTTAAATGCTTAATTTCTACTTTGTCAAAGCTTATCATATATAAAAGCTGTGAATAGCTCGATTTACATATGTATATGACAACTATTACACAAGTATGCGCATCTTAAAAATGTAGTATTTTATATTATAATGATATAAATAAATAATGGACTTGGATTAACAAGTATTAATCCAATATTATAACCAATTTTTCTTCTTTCTATAACTGTGCTTTTTGACTTAAAAAGAAAATGCTATCAAATATTCCTTTTTAGCCCTATTATCACTTAAAAATCGTGATTAAGTTTGGAATGTTAATTTGAATTGAGTACAATTAAATTACTCATGTTATACAAAAGTTTTAGATCAAGTTCATCTATTTTTAGAATATTCAGCTTATTATTTAGAAGATAATAGATTTGTAAATCGTTAGTTGTCTCTATGCAGCTTTATTTTATAGTAATTATAACATATCTAGGTTTATTTATGAAATTGAGCTTTAGATGTTAGTTTAAAGCTTACAAAGTTTATCTATTAAACTAGCACATACACTAAACTGTATCAATTCTCTACATTATTTAAATTAATTTTTAAACCACCTAATCCACCTTGAAATAAAAGTTATAATTTGTACTTTTTAATATCAAAGCTGAGAGTATATAATTAGTTTTAATTATGATTTGTGCCAACTATTACACTTAAATATTATGAGCGGAGTTTAATTAAAGAAATTCATTGGATTATTTCTATATTTAACTAATCAATTCAAGTTTTAACTTTTCATGCTAACGAAGTGAACTGATTATATAATTAATAAAGTGGGAACTTTAATATTATCGCTTACACTATATAAGCCCATCACTACCCATTAAGTAAATAACTTATCTTAATAGTTTATTATTACTTAATATCATGAAATTCTTCACTGCTGCTTTATTATCCTTATTCTCCATCAATAACGTCTTAGCCCAAGACCCTTGCTCCATCAACTTCACTATTGCTTACGAAATCGACACTGGTAGTCGTAACGGTCAATGTGCCAAGTCTGTTGTTGGTGTTAACAACGTCGATCGTAACTGTTTATACAAACTCGGTGCCACTACCGCCTGTATGATGTCTGCCTTCTCCTTTGCTTACTTACCCGGTACTAAGGAAAATGCTATTGAAGCTGCTAAGAAGTGCCCTTGTGCTGGTACTACTCCTGTTCCTTCCCCTACTACTGTTGCTACTCAGCCTCCTGTAGCCACTACCACTACCAGTGTTGCTACTAAAAAGCCTAAGTGTAAGAAGAATTAAAATTAATTAATAGTATTTTGCATCTAAATAATAATTATAATCTAATAAAAATGTATAAACCCTATAATATATATAATACATAGTTCAAATGATTTTATTATGACAACGCGTATTAACTTAATATTAATAATGAATAAATATTGTCTATTACTTTGTTCTAATGTATATATTAATATATTAAATTTTAATAATCTAATGAGCTTAAAGAGACTCAAAAAAATTTATATAGCTTACATTAGCTGATATCAAAATATTTAGACTTTGGATTATTCATTATCAAGTAAGCATACATTTTAACAAGCATTGTAACATGTAGTAGTAGTGAAAAATAAATATTTAGAGATAGCACAATGTGCAATAAGGAAGAATCTGGAATTAGAATGTTATTTAAATGTAAAAACACACATTGACTAGGAATAAACAATTTTATACTTGGTTCTGATATGGATTTTCAATATACGGATTAAAAGTAATTGCTATAATTGAGACGAAAAATTGTTAATAAAACAATGTGTGTATAAAGTTGTATTTAGATTTTATTAAACTTTATACTTGAGACTTACAGATTGATTATCGTAAAGAGAAAAGAGTTTATTGTTAAATATGCTATTTTGAAAAATAATAATTGAATTATTAGTCCGCTGTATTGAGCATCTAACAATAGTTTTATCAAATTCTCAAACTGATATAATTTTGTACAAAAGCGCAATTTTAAAAACCTTTGCTCAAAAAGTCACTACAAAATATTCATAATTAGCGAATAACACCGCGCATGGTAAACTGGATACCGTTACTACCAACAATATTCACTTAGATTTGTTAATGCCCAAGCATCTTCTTATATTTCAGCCAAAAACAGTATTTAACATGCTAACAACAAAATTTAGCGCATTCTAACAAAATGATCTAAATTTATGCAATTTAAAGTAATCATCATTATTTTTAGATTTTTCAGAGTTCCATTTAACAAGAGTGGTAAATTTGTTAAAAATAGCGTGAACAAGTAATAATATACATTCACTAGTAAACAGAATTATAGTTTTGTTAATATTTATTTTGCACTACTCCTTATTTTAGTAAATTTTGTTTAAATTTGGAGTAGAGAATGCTAGTCAACAATAGGTCATTTCTTTCATGCTATGATCCTAAATAGATTGAATAGTATTTTAATTATAGTCTCCTTAATAATTTTTATCCGCCTTTTAATTAATTGAATATATTGGGATTCTAATTACTTCATATTTGAATACTGTGCGATGTTAATGATATTTCATTCTTAATCAAAATTTGAACAAATTTCTATTTTAATCCAATTCAAATTCAAGTTTTATGTAAGTGTGATGGAATTTAATGTGACTGAGAATAAGTTTGGTTAAGTATATAAACCTATCATTCTCCATTAAGCAAGACTTATCCTTTAGCAAATTCTTTAAAAATGAAATTCTTTACCGCCTCCTTATTATCCCTCTTATCCATTAACAACGTCTTAGCCCAAGACCCTTGCTCTTTATACTTCACCATTGCTTACGAAATCAATCCCAACAGCCCTAATGGTCAATGTAACAAGCAATCTGTTTCCGTTGAAAATGTTGATCGTAGCTGCTTATACTCCCTTGGTGCCACTACTGCCTGTATGATGTCAGGATTCTCTTTTGCTTACTTACCTGGTACTAAGGAAAATGCTCTTGAAGCTGCTAAGAAGTGCCAATGCACTAAGAAAAACTAAGTTTAATAAAGCTAAAACAAAATATAGTTTAGCAATAAGCTTAGTCAAAGCATAATTTTATTACTATCTTTTAATAAAAATATATATCAAATTATATATTAAATAGATAAAATTGGCGTAATACGATATTTATTAAGCTAGTGATATATTTAATATTGTATAATACGCTTTTCATGCTACCTTATTATTATCTACTTAATCAAACTACCATTTATGGGTAACTCATCTATAATAAAACTTGAAATCAATTTGAATACCTAAAATACTTAAAATATTATCTTCAATTTATATAAAAAATTTTATGTTATAATAATTAAAATTAAAGAAAAACATCTAATTAAGATGAGTTTCCAATTATTAATTTATTTAATATATTAGTTTAACTATAATAGTATAAGTTCTCATTTAATTTGAATAATGCTATATTTATCTGTTGTTTATACCTTTAACATTTTGAAATAAATTAATTTTATCATTCAGAGTTAATATTGCCCCTTAGTGTGGTAATTTCTATATCTCTATAAATAATACAATAATTATTAACTTTGAACAAAATATCGCAAACCATATATACTTTAGTTTTTATAATATTGTTAGAATATATTAACAATGTTAAACTTTTTATGGTGTAGTATACTCGAAATCTTAACTTTATTCTAAGTGATTCAATATAATCTCTTGTTAGTATGCTAATCCTTATATATCAGCAACAATTACAAAAATACCTAATTAAATTTAAGATATTAACTTAGTTAAAATTGTGAATAGAAGCAACTATTATTATCATAATGCGTTGATTTAATTTTATTAAATTAGTCTTAATATCTTATATATGATTTTTCGCTAACATCTTAATAGCGACGGATCATTTGACCATTCTAGGCTTATGCGCTATCCTCTTATTACAATGAATTCAGCTGTAGCTACTGTTAAGGAATAAATGGCTGCTTCGTGAATAGGATCATTTTAGAATCTAAAGTATCTCATTTAAATAGCTTCTTTGAAAGATCATGTAGCAAATTTGCTAATTTGTACTAATAAAAATATTGAAATAGTTTTTAACATAATATAATACTTTTTAGGTTATTAATTTAATTATATTAAGTAATTAATATTTGAGTTTAACCCTGAAAGCTAGATTAATATTGTTATTAAACGATTGATCTCTTAAATAAACTCCTGAACTTAAAAATTTAAAGGTTCTAAATTGCTTAAAATTTTTCAAAAATATAATACAAAGTAATTTAGATATTGTTAATACCATATAAACATAGTTTGTTTTTAATTAATAAAGTTGATACATAATTTTTAATGTTATAAATGAAGCAGGGCTATAGTCTAGTAACCAAGTTCAGGTTGCATTGTTTTATGATTTCATTTTTACAATATAACTTTAATTGTGTTTTAATGTTATTAAATGTTGGGTTAATACTAATTAATTGTTGATTAATTGTTGACTAGAGTGTGAAGTAACGGAATTCGATCAAATTGTATAGCAAAGTAATATAAAAAATTCACAAATAGAGCTGTAGTGTATTCGCTTAGCTTTAAACATATTATTTAGAAATATGCTCTAATATAAAGCAGATATTTATATGCAATTTCTCTATTAACAGTAGAGATTTACCTCTCTCACAGTGAGAAATTGAGTAAAATGCTTAAAGTTAACTATAGTATTAGTAGAATTAAGTTTTGAGAGTTTTATTGAATTAGACTAAGATATTGAATAATGCTGAGCTAACGATAGCAATTTTATGAATATAATACTTAGATATTTGTATCATATATATTATTATAATCTTTATATGCTAATATTAATCAAACTATGCAAGATCGCATTCAACAAAATTTTGAAATTTTAAAGCTAAAAATAATCTAAAACATGGCTTATTAAGATAGTATTAATGCAAAAAATCTATTAATTATCTATATAAGACCGATATTTTTCAAAAAGTAATCATTACAATTATATTTGCAACCATAATTTAATAATAATGAAATTAATAAACTTATCATTTATTGCCACTACATTGCTTTCTATCTCTGCCCAAAATGATGACTGTTCCAGAGTATTCAGTATCGCTTATGAAGCAGACCCTAATGGCGGACAATTTTGTGTTAAGAAAACTATCGAAGTTGAGAATGTTAGTCGAAGCTGTTTGTATAACAAGGGAGCAACTACAGGATGTATGAGATCTGCTTTTTATTTTGCTATTTTACAAGGTACTGAAGAGAATGCTAGAACTGCTGCTAAAGAGTGTCAATGCGGTGAAAATAAGAGTTCTTCAAGCGCAACCGTGCCTTCACCTACTACTATAAGTACCACTTCTCAGACTATTGAATCTTCATCAAGTGCAGTTTTTGCTATTACTACAACCACTACTTCTGTTAATACTTATCCAACTTCAAGCCCCGGTCCTGTAAAGCGTGTAGTTAATTAAGTTAAGGAGTAGCTTGATTAAAAAGTAATATAATAATAATGTACTAATATAATATAATAAAAATAGCTTCAATTTTTGTAAATGAACGTTCATACTAAGCTATGCTATTATATAAAATTAAAATTTTTATGTTATAAAAATACATTGTGAATAAATATATATGATTTTTAAAATTATATAATAAATATTTTATTTTTTTAATGAGAATAAATAATTAGTAATCTTTTTTGCTTAACCATCTGGTGATATCAGCACGGATAGCCTTTCTAGTTTCGGTTAAGGAAGCAGAGTCAGTGGGTCTATCAGGTCCTAAGTCATTGGCGTGAGAACCCTTCTTGATGATGTAGATAGGTCTGTTGGGGGTAGACTTGGAAACATCAGTAACGGAAAGAGCCATCCAAGGATCAGCATCACCGTTAACCCAGATAGTTCTAGGAGTCTTGTTCTTTAAGGCCTTGAAGCGTCTGTTGATGTACTTGTTGTTGGGGGGTCCGACCTTCTTACCGTAGAGTTCCTTGCTACAGTAGAATTCGTTGGCCCAGTCAACAGTCAAATGCTTGGAACGAGTGGAAATACCTTGGGCAGGGGCAGTTTGCCAGTAACCATATTCGGTACAGGTTTGGTAAGTCCATTGACGCATGTTACCAGAGGTAGTAAGGGTAGCGTTTCTAATGCTTTCAATACCAGAGACATCAAGACAGGTTTGACCATTGTTCTTGTTGGCAAGGTTTAATTGATCGGCGTAGTAGTTGAATTTTTCTTTGATATCAGTTAAGTTAGCGAAACCAGCACAGAGAGATTCAACATTGGGCTTAAGAGTGGGGGAGTTGTATTGGATAATACCAGCAAGCATATCGGCTAAAGTGAATAAGAAGAGACGATCATCTTCGACATCATTACAGTTGAACTTGGTCTTAATGGCTTGGAATTGTTCTTTGTTACCATAAGTGCTATCGACATATTGTCTAATGGCATCAACTTCTTTAGCACATTGAGGGCCAAGAGCAGAAGCAACAACTTGATCGTATTCAAAGAAGTCTTCCTTAGCTAAGACAGGAGCAGATGAAGCTAAAGAAGCGAAGACTAAATGAGGGTATTCTTGACGTAACCAAGCGGATAAACTACCAGGGTAACTTCCACCAACAGTGATCCACTTAGTCTTCTTTAAAGCTTTACCAGTTAAGGGATTCTTAACCTTCTTCATGAAGCGACCGGCATCCTTAACACCGTTTAAGGTAGAAAGGTATTTCAAGCTCTTCCAGGATAAATCCTTGAAGGGTTGAGATTCACCATAGAAACGATGTTCTAAACCGAATAAAATACCATTATGTTCCTTGGCCATTTCGTAAATAATACCACGGGATACGGAGCGGTTGGTAAGAGCACCTTCACCACCAACATAAAGGAAAGCGGGACCACCAGGCTTGTAGAATTCAGTGTTGACGAAGTACTTTTGCTTATAAGTTTGAGCATCATCATCTTCATCGTCATCGTGGTCGATAACTTGATCGAACCATTTGTCTAAAACAGTACCAGGAGCAGCTTGGTTGGCAACAACGGTGGTGTTGACAGCAGCATCAGCAAGCTCAAAGGGGATATCTCTGCTAGGGAAATTAAGATTAGCGGAAATTAATCCAGCTTGTACTAAAAGGAACTTCAATAACATTTTTTCAAAGCTATACCTTGTCAGTCTAGCGATTTCGTATTATTAAATACTAATTAGCGGAGTTTTTCCCATATCCACTATAAATCCGCTTCATGTGACCGAATTTTTTGAGAAGTTAAATTATCGATCCTATTTTCTTGTGATCAATTTAATTTATGACCAAATACAAATATTGCTCTAGCTAATAAAGTGCTACATGTAACAGTATATTTTGTTTATTTGACCACAAATAAGCTTACTGTGCATATTGCAAAGTATAACACAATTATGAAACAAATATCTAGAAAATATGTATTTAACTATTATAAGAGAAAATAGCTATAAAATTCGTCATAATATCTATTTATGCGCAACCATATTAAACGTAAAATGCAGATACCTTACAGTTTACATCATCTCAATCATTTTTATAGCTTGAGAATTTAATATATCTAAATGCGGTTAATTCGCTTGAAATCAACTATACTAGCGAGTTTTTCAGCAACTAAGTTACCTCTATTATATTTTATTATAACAGAAGCTTAATTTCTAAACTACTAAAAACTAATCAGCTAAAGTTGATTTTTTGCAATTTATGCGATATTTGATATAGCTGGATCAAGTTTTTTCACGTAATTTAAGCATATTTCTAAAACACACTAGTCAACTAGTTATTTAATATAAAATTTTTAGTCGAAATTTTGATCTCATAAACAATTAATGATTAGCTGAATTTAATTTGCTTTGAAAAAAATATCAATAACTATACAAAGTTTATAATTCTAGCGAATGTATATACAGTCTATTGCTTACAAATATCAATTTTCATGTTAAATGTCTAACCACTCAAATTTCTATTATTAATCTCACTCCCAGAGGTTTAGACCTCAATTTAACTTAATTTTCACCTTCACTCTTCTCCTCTATCCATCTTGGAAAATTAATTTACACCTCAATTATATAAAAATTCAAAACTATGAAAAAACTATATGTGAGTGGTAGGAAAATAGTGGTTTTGTAAAATCTAACAACTCCCAAGTCATTAAAACAATTATCCAAGTTTTGAATTAGCTAGTTATAGCGTAATTTTGAATTATTTGCTATTTGGGAAATTTGTCTTAATTCTGACTTATATCTGTTTTAAATTAGGTTTTCTCAAGCTTTTTTTCCAATATTAAAACTAATTTTTCTAGTGAAAATGTTTTGTTAGTATGTATCTGATAAGAAATGATTGTATGGGTTAGGATGACAATAGTGTTATTCCAGTTTGTTGATATTGTGTGTAGTATATGGTAGCAAATATGATCATTTATAAGTTTTTTGAGTTAAACTCATATAGCTAAACGTTTAATCAAATGCATTTAACAACCTGCCATTAAGTTTTTTTTTAAATTTAACCGAGTTATAAATAATCAAAATGTTTAAACCAGCTTATCTAATAAAGGCTTTCTTATCTTTTTCTTGTAATATACTAAATCCCTTTATATTATCAAATAAATTTATTTTTGGTCCGAGTAATACAATTGACAGTTTTTAGTAATGATAATGATAGTGGATAATTTATATGTCCTATTTAATGAGGCTTTGCAGCTTTGTTTTTTGGTTTTGCTTGTTTTGCTTAATTTTTAATATAACCTTATATATGGCTACAGCTATAATGAGCTGTTAATTTATATACATGGTATTATAAACTTTATACCACTATTACTCTTATATAATTTTTTCGTGGTTAATAAATTTATCCCAATTATATTATTTTGCTTAAATTATATCACATGATAATAATATACAATTTTTTTAAAGTTGGACAGAGTATAGAAAAAAAATTTAAGCTAATGGGGTTAATTTAAATAGCTTAAATATATATTAATTACCGCAATTATTAGAGCGGCCTATTGACTTAGTCTATAGGTAAATTTATAAAATAGAGGCTGCTATTCTATATTAGTTATTAGATTACTAAAATGCTTGCTTAACTGACACTATTTTTAATCAAGTCAAATTAACGAATACGGTTGAAACCTTAGTTCCCATTGAGTCATGCTTTTATATTGTTTTTAAAAAGATTTTTAATTTTACACTAATGAATTCGATCATATGATTTTGATGGGGGCAGATTGGATACACCTGAGTCAAAAAGTTATAGTATTTAATAGCTCAAGTTGAAGAATGTTCCATTATTCAATAATTAATTTAATATAATGTTGAAATTACTCTTATTACAAGCTGGATTAATTTCCGCTAATATTTATTTCGCTAACAGGGATTTCCCTAATGAATTAGCTGACAGTACTAATACCACCGTTGTTGCCAGCCAAGCTGCTCCTGGTACTGTTTTAGACAAATGGTTCGATCAAGTTATCGACCACGATGACGATGAAGATGATGATGCTCAAACTTATAAGCAAAAGTACTTCGTCAACACTGAATTCTACAAGCCTGGTGGTCCCGCTTTCCTTTATGTTGGTGGTGAAGGTGCTCTTACCAACCGCTCCATCTCTCGTGGTATTATTTACGAAATGGCCAAGGAACATAATGGTATTTTATTCGGTTTAGAACATCGTTTCTATGGTGAATCCCAACCTTTCAAGGATTGGTCTATTAAAAGCTTAAAGCATCTTACTACCTTAAACGGTATTAAAGATGCTGGTCGCTTCATGAAGAAGGTTAAGAATCCCTTAACTGGCAAAGTTTTAAAGAAGACTAAGTGGATCACTGTTGGTGGAAGTTATCCTGGCAGTTTATCCGCTTGGATCCGTCAAGAATATCCTCATTTAGTCTTCGCCTCTTTAGCTTCATCTGCTCCCGTCTTAGCTAAGGAAGACTTCTTCGAATACGATCAAGTCGTCGGATCTGCTCTCGGTCCTCAATGCTACAAAGATATTGACTTAGTTAGACAATACATTGACAATATTTACGATACTAAGCAAGATTTCGAATCTATTAAGGGTCTTTTCAAGTGTAATGATGTTAAAGACGATATCCTCTTCTTATCAGCTGTTTCTGATATGCTTGCTGGTATCATTCAATACAACTCCCCCACTCTTAAGCCCAATGTCGACTCCCTCTGCAGCGGATTCGCTAACTTAACTGATATTAAGGATAAGGTCAAGTACTTTGCTGATCAATTAAACCTTGCCAACACTAATAATGGACAAACTTGTGCCGATGTTGCTGCTATTGATGGTATTAAGAACTCTACCATTTCTGCTGATGCTAACATGCGCCAATGGGTATACCAATGCTGTACCGAATACGGTTACTGGCAAACTGCCCCCGCTCAAGGCCCCTCCACCCGCTCTAGACACTTAACTGCTGAATGGGCCAATAACTTCTACTGCAGTAAAGATATCTACGGTAAGAAGGTCGGACCCCCCAACAACAAATACATCAACAAGCGCTTCAAGGCCTTAAAGAACAAGACTCCTAGAACTATCTGGGTTAATGGTGATGCTGATCCTTGGATGGCTCTTTCCGTTACTGATGTTAAGAAATCTACTCCCAACAGACCTATCTACGTCATCAAGAAGGGTTCTCACGCTACTGACTTAGGACCTGATAGACCTACCGACTCTGCTTCCTTAACCGAAACTAGAAAGGCTATCCGTGCTGATATCACCAGATGGTTAAGCAAAAAAGATTACTAATTAACTAATTAATATTTATTTATAATAAAAAAACCTTATTTAATATTTGCATTTAATCATCAAACGAATATCTAACTCATATAAATTAAATAAGCTCCATATAATTAAACTTGCTTTTTAACATATTCTATTGAAAGTAATCAATTTTTATTATAATATTACAATTTTAACTCTGTTAGCATAAAGTATATATGAAAGATATTTTTCTACTATATTAAACTTCTATTAGATAAATAAAAATAGTAATTATAGATTAAAATGAACTTTAAAAGCCTAATATTCATCAAATAAATTTATAGAAAGTATAAAGATAAAATTTTTTAAAGAATTACTGTAGTAAAGAATGGAAATTTTATTATTATCTATATATGACTACAATCATTGGTTGATATAATTTTGGTTTTAAATTAATAATGTTTTGCTTATCATAGTTTGATAGATTATGAAAGTTGTTAAATTACTATTTATAATAAATAGTTGCAGTTTTATTATCAAATATTGTATTAATGAATGTCTCATATATAAATAGATGCGATTTGCAATATATTAATGTTGTAGCTCTCAGCAATACTTTAAATAATATTAAATGTTAAATTTGATAAAGATATATGAGTGATTCTAGTTAATTTGATCAAATTTTGTATGAGCTCAGTCCAAAATTTTAATTTTTTACAATCGAGTTTTCATTGTGTATAGTAATTATTTAATAGAGAAATGATGATAATATCATATTAAAATACTATATGGTCAACTTTAACTAATAAAAGTTACTATTTAATAAGCTTTAAGCAACTAAAAATCAAATATATTTTTAATTTTCCATATAAAAAATTTTGGTCAAATTTGTCCTCGTTTTAACTAGAATCTTTCATATATCTTTTTATATGTTTATTGCAACATTTCTATTTTATTAAATTATATTTATATAACATGTTTAACTCATAGTCTAAATTAATATAAAGTAGCTTTTTTTAATACATTACAGCATTACTATTAAACTAGTGCATTTCATAAATCTTAACACATAAACTGTTTGAAATTATATGTATTTATCATTGTTTGTTTTTATTTATAATTCTTTTTCTCACATTTTAAAAATATATTATAAAATACAGTATCTATTAACTTGACACATGCTATTTTAGCCAAATTTTCATAGTCTTTTTTATTAATATTTTTGGATAAAACAATTAATGTGTGAGAAAATTTGCGTAATGATAATTGATTCTACAGATTAGTGAATTCTACTATTTGCAATAAACCTATTATTATCAGTATAAATTTAGCTAATATTATTGATATTGGGTTATAGACTATTAATAAAAGTTTTTTATGGCTACAATTTGAAGTTGATGAATATAGCATAAATGTGATACTACTTAATTATTATATTGTTTTTGGGTATTTTACTAAAAAGTATATTTCAACATTCATTATAGGTTGAATTCTAACGATTATTTTGCAAAAACAATATAATTTTAAAATGTAAAAATATATCTTAAAGTTAGTACTAAAAACATTTAAATATGTATAATTTGCGATTAATTATTAGAGTTTTTAGAAAAAATAGCTTTGCAATTGCCAATTTTTGGCCTTAGATTTTGAAATAGATGAATATGCAAAGAGTAAAAGGGTTTTAGAGTTAACTCTTTTTTAGCTAAGATATATTATATTGAGTAGAGTATTGGTATAATTGCCGAACTCCTAGACCAGGGGACTATTTTAGTCAACTATTGTTTTTTGTACACTAACTACTGAGCTAAAAAGGAATAATTTAATTATGATTTAGATTTATTAAATACTATAAACACAAACACTTATAATTATGTAATTTTATTAGATTAGTTAATAGGTTGTTAATTGAGAGTTAAAGGCAGGTGGGGGATTACGCATCATATTTAAAAAATCATCTTCAATGTCCTCTAGTTGAATTATAAGGTCTGGTGCTCTGTCTCTCATCACTCTTGTCTTCTGTCGAAATAGCGTTGGTGCGCTCCTTTGATAATCTGTGCATAGCTTTGGTAGAGCGGGTTCTGACCTCAAACTTCTTAACTTTCCAGCTTCTTTCAACTGAGATCCACTAAAAGTGACAAAGCTGTTAGGATTGAATTTTGTCTCTTCTTCTAAGATATCTGGTTCAATATTTGCAAATTGCTGATTCTTATAGTCTCTTGCACTATTTATGGTGAATAGAGTGTTAAAAGTGGAGGGAAATCTAAATATTTCATCTCTGATTTTATAGGGCAAGTCTTGAATAAAACCCATTATAATAGTTGGTAAGGTTAGCTAGAGTTTAGTGCTATTTATATTGATTATAAATTACACTAATAAATTAAACTAAAACCTCTTGTTTACTCAATTAACGACGCATATCCCATAATCAATAATTTAAGGTCTTAAAGTTCCTGAATTTAAAGACCCGCCATGTTTGAGATTAAAGTTAAGCACATTTATACAATGTAGCTTAATAAAACTTGTATTTATAGCATTGCTCAAGAATCTGATTTATTTAATATTCATTGAATAACACTGAGCTATCTTTATTTTAGATTAATTGAAATTTATAATGCAGCAATTGTTTATGCCACCACTCAACCATATCCAAAACTTAAATAATCGATCATTTCTAAAACTATAAAAGTGGATATTAAATTCATGGTTGAATATTCAAAATATTTTGCTGTAGCTTAACAATAACTATATATTGATATTCAAATATGAGCAAATATTAATATTTATTCAAAATGTTGTACAATTGGCTGTTTTCACAAAAACTATAAATTTTATTTGAATTCAATAACATATTACAACGTGTATATTTGAGGTTATTAATGCGCAAATAAATCATGGCAATGGAGTATAATAAAGCGAAAATTTACACAAAAGTAGATATTAATAAGTGCTATTTTTAAAAAAATCAAACGATAATATGAAGAATTGAACTCAGTAAGCAAAGCTATTCAATAACTGCTTTCTGTATATTTTACCACAAGTCACTACTATCTAGTTTGCTGCATCAAAAAGTAGCTAAGCTAGGGGCCAATAGCAGATTAGTAGCAAATACGGTTGAGTTTCGCACCGCATTAAATTATTAATCAAATATGTTGGTTAGAATTTTCTAGATTTTTTGAGATTTTTTGAGATTTTTCTGAATGTGAGAATCAGTTATACTATTGGATAGTTGAAAATTAAGCTAAGCAAATTAGAGAAAGATATTGAATGGAATTATTTTACAAAAAGCAAATATTAATATAACTAACTTTTATTTATATGAATCCAATATTATAGTAGAGCTCAATTAGTAATCAAAGCGCTTAAATAGTATAGTAAATTGTTATTGAGAGAAGATTCGAGAATAAAGATTAGATGGCAATTAAATATTAGCCAATTACAGCAACAAGCTCACTTGATTAAATTACCAAATTTAGATTTGCTTATAACCCAAATTTTGAGTTTTACATCAAGTTCATATAAAAGAATTTTAAATTAAATATTCAAGCTTTAAGTTTTTATTAAATCAATAATTTTTATAATAAAAAAATTTTAGTTTAAAAAAACAGTTCATATAATATAATAATATAAAATGGTTCGTGATACTAAATACTACGATACTCTCGGTGTTTCTCCCGATGTTTCTGAAAGTGAGCTTAAGAAAGCTTACCGTAAATTAGCTTTGAAATATCACCCCGATAAGGTAAGATCATAATCTAATTTATTCACTAGCCTGAGTCCTAATCTATAACTTTTAGAACCCTGATGCCGGTGAAAAATTCAAGGAAATCTCTCATGCTTATGAGATTTTATCAGATGGCCAAAAGAGACAACTTTATGACCAATACGGTGAAGAAGGTTTGTCTGGAGATGGTATGGGTGGTGGCATGTCCGCTGAAGATCTTTTCTCTCAAATCTTCGGTGGTGGTATGTTCGGTGGCCGCTCTCAGCCCAGAGGTCCCCGTCGTGGTAAAGATGTTGGCCACACCCTTGCTGTCAGTTTAGAAGATCTCTATAAGGGTAAGGTTAGCAAATTAGCTCTCCAAAAGCAAGTTATCTGTGGCGGTTGTGAAGGCCGTGGTGGTAAAGAAGGTGCTGTTAAGACTTGTGATACCTGTAACGGTCAAGGTATTAAGGTTGTCTTACGCCAAATGGGACCTATGGTTCAACAAATCCAACAAACCTGTCCCGATTGTCGTGGTGAAGGTGAAATCATCCGCGAAAAGGATCGTTGTAAGCAATGTTACGGTCGTAAGATCGTCAATGAACGTAAGACCTTACAAGTCTACATTGATAAGGGTATGAAAGATGGTCAAAGAATTACCTTCAATGGTGAAGCTGATCAAGCCCCTGGTATTATTCCCGGAGATGTTGTTATTATTCTTGAACAAAAAGAGCATCCTCGCTTCAAGCGCAAGAACGATGATCTCTTCTATGAAGCTAAGATCGATCTTTTAACTGCTCTTGCTGGTGGTCATTTCGCCATTGAACACCTTGACGGTCGTGTCTTAAATGTCGAAATCCTTCCTGGTGAAGTCATCCGCCCTAACGAACTCAAGGTTATTGAGCGTGAAGGTATGCCTTCTCACCGTCACCAATCTCACGGTAACATGTACATCAAATTCGATATTGAATTCCCCGCTGCCAACTGGACCTCCCCTGAACAAATTGCTCAATTAGAACATATCCTCCCTCCCAGACCTCAAAACAACATCCCTCAAGGTGACAACGTTGAAGATGTTGTTCTCTCAGCCATGGACCCCGTTCACCACGCCCGTGCTGAAAGAGAAGCCCAAAACCAAGAAGAAGAAGATGGTATGCCCCAAGGTCACGGTGTCCAATGTGCCCAACAATAATCAATATCTTCCTAACCTTTAATCATGAATCATTTAAAATTATTTGTCCAAAGCTTAATTTGTATTCCAGCGTCTTACCCTTTATTAGAGTTAATGGTTTTTGAATTAATAACAATTATAAAAAGCCTTCGCCTTTAATGAATTTATTATATATAAATAAATATTTTTTAATTTATATTAATTGGTTTGTATATTGTGTCTTTAGTTAATAGAGTGTATAACTATGGTGCATATCTAAAATAAACTGAAACATCCTAATTTAGTTAACTTTTTATTTTCAGTTAAAAATATATAGAAAATCACATAGACAAGAGTGATCGCGCTAGTTAGCATATGAGTTAGTGAACCTGTATTAATTAAGATATACTTTTGATAGATCAGATAATGAGGCTAATAAGTATTCAATCTTATATTAACTTAGATTTTATTAATGTTAAGTTCTCATAAGCGCACTTTTGTCAAGTAAATCATGCTTTGTTAATACATCATTTACTTTTTAATTTTTATAATTTTAACTTTTCAAATGTTTTTAAATATTAAATCATATTAGACTAAAAATACTATATTTTCTTTTGTTAAAACTTTATAAATATCAGCTCGATTTATAAATTACATTTTAATAGCAAGTGATACTCATACTGATATCTATAAACTTATTAGCTAGATAGATAAAAAGCGGACACCCACTCTTAAGTGTATATTAAATATATAATGATTAAACTAGTAGAAATAATATTAGCTAGTATAGCTAATAAAGTTTAAGCTAAATTGCATGTTTTGAGCTAGCTAACTGTTAAGGTTTAAAAATAATTGAGCTTATCGATTTTATTCTTTTTCTGATTTGGCCAATCATATTCCAAGTTTTTCTAATTTCTAGTCAATTGTTTTTATAACTGGCCAAACACGAGAAGTAATAAAAATTTAATAATTGTCTATTATATTTAATACTAGTTTTTTCATACTAAATCAATATCTAAGCCATCTTGGCGATTATTTGCTAACAGAGATAGTATAGCTTATAAAATATAGCTTAGACTATACTCTTAATAACAACTTCACTCTGATTTACACATGGTTGCTAAAATAGTGTATTATTATCAGGATTCATTAGCATATGGAATTCGAGACAAATTTTCACTTCACTATATTATCCACTATAAGCAGATTGTTCTATCTATTTGCTTTATGCTTTACTATAACTTATAATTAAGTAAGATGCTCTATATTAATGTTTCCATTAATATATTAAGCTATACTAATTAGATCTAATATATATATATATATATATAGTTCTTTTCTTACTTACAATAATTTAAATTTTTTAATTTTAGTTAAATTTATTAAT
>KQ964424.1:299785-311933 GCA_001566745.1 Conidiobolus coronatus NRRL 28638
AACTATATTAAAATAATATTATATTAATTTTTATAAAATAATGTATTTAAGAGATTCTAGTTAAATAGAGGAAATTTAGTCAAATATATTTAATATAGCAAATTTATAATATTTTTGATTTTATTATGATTAAAGCTTATTAAATAGCCTCTTTTATTAGTTAATGCTTTTAGTACATCTTTCTAATATGATATTATTAACTCTTCTCTTTTATTTAATAAATACATATGATAGTAGCACACTTATATTAAAATTAAAACTTTAAATAGAGCTCATACAAAATTTGAGCTAAATTAACCAGAATCTCTTATATAATAATACAAAAATAAGAATTAATAGTAATAAATATAAAAAATATAAAATTATATATTACCTAATTTATTATGTTTTAAGATAACAAAATTTACTTATTAAAGGCAATAGTTTGAAACTTATCCAATTATTATATCTCATATATTTTTCATATAGAAGTCGAATATCTTAGCCAATAGGCTATTACTGTAAAATTGCATATAAGGTAATTAATGTATATGCCTATTTGGAAATATATTACTTATTAATTAACTTAATTATATTTTATTATAGTAATAATAACATGAAATTTATTAATATATTAATGTATATTTAATCAAATTATAATATATTATCAATATTAAACCTTTAACAATCTTTGTTTTATACTGGCTGCAATGTTTAATAACTTCATTATAGTTTTACGAAGCTTATGATTGTAATCAAAAATCTTAGTGTGCTTATTGTTAACCACGACTGAAGCTAAATTTCAAAATTGTGTCTGTGAGAAAAGATAATGTACGTAGAGTTAACACTATTGTTTTTAAATAGGTAGAAATTGGAAGGGGTTAAATCTAGAGAATATGCTATGGTTGAGCTTCTGACACCCTTCCAATTTTTAAGTTTGAATATTTAAATCATATTATTCATATAAAATTAATATGCTTAGTTTCCAGAGCAAATTTATACTGAAACCTACAGCAATCTTAAAAATTAATAAATGTGATAATATTTAAATACTGCCAAGTTAGAAATCTATTAAAGGTCATAGCAGCTGTTCTTAAGTTACAAAGACTGCGCTCTATTTAAAAATATTCTATGAAATATATTTGCCAATTTTAACTTTAATAGCCCTGAATATGAATTTTAAAATTTGATAAATCTAAAACCCATTAAATAAAACGTTGATTATAAAATGCTTAAAAAAATTGTGACTTTAAAGATAATTAATTAAAATTAAAAATTGGTTGATTAAATTAATTATTGAATAGTAAAATGAGTGAGTTTCAAGATTTAAATCCTCAACAAAAAGTAGAACTTGCTTCTGAATTTTTACTGGATGCTCCACCTGGTGAATTGAATGACGTTATTGGAGGTGATTATTAAATTAGCTGTATTATTATTCTTGTTAATATGGTTTAGATATCCGAGGATTAATCAATGATGACGAAGCTCTCGAAGAAGGAATTTTACCAAGCTTACAAAAATATAACTTGGATAATTTTACTCCTATAGAATTACCTGGAACTGAGGATAAAGTATGTTTAATTTTATTCAGTCCTTTTTACTTATTAATCTTTGATTTTTAATTTTCACTCTAGGTTTTATTATCTAACTATAACTTAACTCAGCAAGGATATTTTGTAGATCCCCGTTCTCAGCAAAAATTCAAATTTGATCACTTAAGACAGGTAATCTTTTATAACTATAAAAAAATTACAATTTAATTGATTATTTATTAGGCCATTAGTGATATTGAAGCTTATGAACCAGATGATGAATTAGATGTTTATAGGTATTATATGCTGAATACGCTATTTATAAATGTTTTAAATTGATTTATTAAATATAGAGCTTCTTTGGATACTGAAGTTCAAAAATATACTAGTCAATATTATGAAGATGGCAAGTCTGCTGTCTATATTCAAGACTTATCTTTAGTAGTTTTAATTATTGGTACTAAACTTAATAGTAAAAATTACTGGTAATATAGCTTGATAAATAAAATTTGCTTGGAAATTAATCGCTTATTCAGGAATGGACAATGGAAATCAATCTGGACTGTAACACCTAACGAAGAAAAGCTTACTGGCTCAATTTCAACTAAAGTCCATTATTATGAAGAAGGAAATGTTCAGTTAGACTCTTCTAGAGAAGTTGACTTGAGCTTAGAAGCTGTAGAGGTATGATCTTGGTATATTAATAGCTACGCAATTTTAACATATTTTCAATTATAAAGGACCCTGACAACTATGCTAAGAATGTAATCAAGCAAATTTTAAAGAGCGAAAACGAGTATCAGACTAGTTTGAATGAAGGATATACCCACTTGGCTGAAAGAGCATTCAGTGGATTAAGAAGAGCCTTACCTCTAACCAAAACTAAAATGGACTGGAGCAAAGTTATGTCTTATAAAATTGGCTCAGAGTTGAACAAGTAAATGCATATATAAACATCTATATTCATTTATTCTCTATGCTTAATGAAATATTTATAACATATACTCTAAAACGTTTATTTTTTAATATTTATATATTTAATTATTATATTTAAGGATTGAATATATTGTTTGATTATATATTCCCTGTTTAAATATTATACATAACACATTCCTAATAACGTAGTGTATAATGTACATAATTTAATTAAAAGCTAAAATTAATAAGTAATATTAATAAAAATACGATAAAGTCATTATCTATATTCAATAAATTTATCAAGTATAAAGTAAATAGTTCCGATGAGTAAATATATGTGATCTTATTCCTTTAATACATAGGCATTTAACATTTGCTATTTGTTTTACTTTTATAGCAAAATATTGACTATATTTGCTTAATATTAGTGGTTTAGAATGTGTATTTTGCTAGTCAGTGATTTTTTACTTGATAAAAAATTTGTTGATCCAAGCTTGTGATTAAGAAAAGAGTAATACTTAAAAATATTTAAATTGTTTCAACTTTAACTTGTGAGAATGATTCAAATTTCCCCATATTCAATCAGTATACTAAATGTTATCAATGAGAAATTCAAAAAAGTTTATTGGTGATTATATATTGATAGTTGATTAGTATAAATAGAAGTAGAATTATTGTTAAAATATATTATAAAAGAAAGAATTTGCAAAATGATAGATAAAGTTAAGGTGTTTAACAATATAAAATGAATATAAGAAGTTGATGTGATATGAAATAATAGGATATGGAAAATAAACTAGCCAATTAAATTGGGGCTGAGAAGAAAGAGTAGTCAACGATTTGGGATTGAGATAGGTGAATTTAATAAATGGGATATGATAATTAGGATAATTAAGCTGAATAAAATACCTTTACAATATTTAATAGTATAAACAAACAAAATAGGCGGTTATTGCCCAATTGAGTCGTATTCAATTTGTTTATTCCTTCATTCTGTTAAATTCACTTCCACTTTAATTTTTGTTGAAGGGCCCCTCACCTTCGATACACCATCAATGCAACCATCTTTGTTGGAGGCCAAAGTGGTCATTTTGGGAAGTCAAGGTAATTTATTCCCCTCATTTTCCATTAAAACTAAATTAATTCAAATTTACAGGAGTGGGAAAGTCTTCTTTGGTTGTTAGATACGTTCAAAAAACTTTTTCACCTAATTGTCCTTCCACTATTGGCGCTTCGTTTTCAACAACTAAAATGTACATCCTAAGCCCCCTTTATTCGCAATCTTTGACTAATGTTTATATGTTATAGCACTGTTGATAATTGTAAAGTTCGTTTACAAATTTGGGATACAGCTGGCCAAGAAAGATTCCGCTCTATGGTAAGCTTCAATTTATCTCAATTCTACTTAATTTTACTTAACTTTGCTTTTTTTATAACAAAGGCACCTATGTACTATAGAGGGGTAAGAATTATGTTTTATATTTTTTAGCAAATGACTAAATTATTTGCTTTATCTTTTATATTATAGGCAAATGCTGCTATTCTAGTTTATGATATTACTAATTCAGAATCTTTCCAAGATATGCACCGTTGGTTAGAAGGTATTTGCCTCATTTATATTGAAATGTGAATTTTATACTTATAATTTGCTTAGAGCTTAAAAAAAATATGACAGAAGATTTGGGTAAATACAATTTTATTTATTTAATTTTAATAGGGCATTCTAATTTAGTATTTTTCTTAGTTATTCATATAGTAGGCAGTAAATCCGATCTTGAAAATCAAAGACAAGTTCAGCCTGAGCAAGTTAGAGAATATGTAAATAGCTTAGATGCAGATTATATTACTCATGAAGTATCCGCAAAAGATGATCATGGTATTTTATTTTTATATATTCTATACTTTCTTTAGCCTAATTATTTAATAGGTATTGATGAGTTGTTTTTACAAATTAGTCAACAACTTGTTCAAAGAAAAAGCGGTATAGAGCAGTCACGAAAAAATAAAGCCAACGGAAGGGTAGTGGTTAAAAACGATATAGGGCAGACTTCTTCCGGCTCTGGGTGTTGTTAATATTGGCATACTGATTCTTGTTCCACATTTTTATCTAATAGGGGGTATACATTGCCATACAATTCTCAATTCCTAAATTTTTTTCAACTGTTCTCCGGTGACTCATATACACGTTTAAACATTAACCAAAACGCTTAACTCATGCTCTTATAATTATTGTTCATTATTAGAAAAGAATATCACACGCTATATAATATATCTCATATCTGTATTGAGATAATGTAACTTTTGTCAATTTATATCAATTAACTCATTCTACAATAACAAGCCACTTCTCACATCACCACTTTAACTCAATATACTTAATTCAAAACTTATTAAGTTTCTTTTTTATTCAATATTAAATTTTTATATTTATTTTATCATTTTAACTAAAATTTAATCAATTTATTGATTAGTAATCTTTCTCCCTTAATTTTCAATATTCAAGTATAAGTAAAGAGCTCTTTACTTGAATTTAACAAATTTTTGACTTAACGTTTTTATTTGTAAAATCAGTAATATAATGCTGTGTTCTAAATAGACAACTTTATTCAAACTTTGGTTGTTTAATCTTAAACGAAAATAGTGATTTGTTTGTTATTTATTTGATATTCAGATAATCGTAAATCGATACGATTTTATAATAACTGGTATTTTAATGTTTTTCACTTTATCTTAAATTATTGTAGAATATGCTACGATTATAGCGAGCAATGATATTTTAATTTATGCTTACGCATTCTCTGCAAGAGTTATTATATTTTGAAAGATAAACAACATACTTAAAAATATATGCATATATTGTAATACAAAGAATACTACTCATAAATTTTTAATTAATTTAATAGATACTTTTATAAGTATAGATAAACTAGCTACTAAGTTTATAGATTGGTTTAGTCAAGTTGAATAGTTATTTAGAGTATCGTTAGACACAAGATTAAAAGTTGAATTTGAAAATGGATATGCATTAGATATGGTGGTAGAGAATGATTTAATCAATCATTAATATATCTAGAATTTTACAATCAAAGTGATAAACTGCTAAACTTAGTATTTAACAAACCAAACATGTTTAAAAATACCCAAAATTTTAGAAATGTGAACTCTATATTAATAAATTTGATTAAGTTTCAAGTTTAGAGGCCTTTATATTAAAAATGAGGAACTATGTTTTTTCATACCACATAATTAACTAGGTTGCAAAATACAGTGCTAATGAATATAGTTTTAAAATTATTTAATATTATGGTGACTTTTAGTAAGTATATATTATACATAGCCATAACCCAAATATTCGGTTCTAAAATATAAACTTGAGAATGGTGTTTTATAGTGTTTTTATTATTTGAACTTTTCATACAAGGTTACTACAGAAATTGACTATAGAGATAATAATTGTAATTATCACTGTGTTTTAAATTGAATTCAAAATAAATAAATAATTGGAAGCTTTAGTATGATATTATATATTGATTCAGTTAACTTAAATCAGAAGCGCACAAAACAGTTTGTATAGTTTTATTATATACATTGTTATAGGTTATATCTAAAATGTGCAATATTGAGACATGTATCTCAAATATTGTGTAATATTCAAGATAGTATGCTGAGAATGTTAAATGAATAGTTAACTGTTAAATAGAAAAGATTCTATTCAAATATAATACAATTTTTTTTGTTACAAGTCAAAGTGTTTTAGCATCGCGTTAATGAGCAAATTTTGTAATACCATGTTAAAAACCATTTTTTTCTAATGATTTTTACTGGCTAATAAGCTCCGATTAATAAAAAAGCTCTTTGCTTATAGGGTAAAACATGTGTATAAAACTTGTCTAATGTTTAATAGATTAACGAGGAGAGTGTTAATTTAACTGAATAATAGAGGGGAAAGGATGGATTATGGGATGGTGGTGATAAAATTAGAATCAAGACTGTTTAAGAATTCAATTAACACAATCATTCATTGTTACTCTTAAATATATTTTGCAATTAATATTTTTTACTAATAATTAATGGACAACTTTACTATGTTTCCCTACGGGGTGACTTCTGAAAGAGGGAATAGACCAACTCAAGTATATATGATATAGTATTCAGTTTTATTTATATTTATCTAAACGTTATTTAGCAAGATGACTTTTTAATTATTCAAAATCCCTTTGGAGACAATTTACACACTTTGTTTGCTGTACTGGATGGTCATGGTGAACAGGTTTCTTCAATATCTCTACTTTATTTTTTATTCTAATTACTTTATTAGGGGGATAAGGTTTGTAAAGCAGTAAAAAAGTATATTACAGAGCTAGTAGAGAGAAGAAAACAAACATTTATCACTAATAGCGAGTTGGCTTTAATAGAATTATTCAGGGATGTAAATGAAGCTTTGGATGATGATGTCTCCCTTGATGTTTATTTGAGTGGAACCACGATTGTTTTAGCTTTAGTATCCCTGACTAAAATTACCATTGCTAATTTGGGAGACTGTCGAGCAATAATAGTTAAAGAAGATGCTTCAAGTGAATTTTCATATAATTGCTTGACTCGAGATCACACTTGTATGAATGAAGTTGAAGTGGAGAGAATAAGGGCAGCAGGTGCAAGAGTTGAAAAAACTGGTTCTCCGCCTTTGCCTGAAGATGGTAAAATAGTGATATATTAAGCTTTAATTTTTATTAATAATTTTTAGCTCCACTGAGAATATTCAAGGGATCTTTGCCATATCCAGGGTAGATAAAACTATTTTTGCAACCATTGTTTATTAATTTATACTGTTATTAGCTTAGTAATGACTAGGACTTTAGGAGACTCTGCAGGTATTAACTGTATTTAACTGTGTTTTAATTATGTTTTAATCATATTCCTAATAGCTAGAAAATTGGGGGTCACCTATGAACCAGAAATTACAACATACAACGTAGAATCAACTGATTTATGCTTAGTGCTGGCAACTGACGGTGTTTGGGATGCTTTAGAGAATGATAAAGTAGCTAAAATTGCATCAATAGCGAAGAAAAATGTTCAAAAAGCATCGAATATTCTAGCAGAAAAATCACTCAAATACTTGGGTAAAAAGTTTATAGACGATAATACTACTAACTTGATAGTCAGCCTCAAAACTAGCTCTTAACTTGGTTATATATTATTTTGTAAATTAATAGTTTTATTAAATTTTATTTTTGTCAATTTTTTCTATGTTAGATTTAATAGACCAGTTGAATAGTGTTTAAATATAATACAATAAACACAGCGTTTATATAATATCTATTTTATATTTGTTTATAAAATGCATCATTTAATATACCTGATTCATTTATTAGTTTTTTAGAATTAATCTATCAAAGTTTTATCTTATTAAATAGTCTTCGCTCTAAACAAGTGCATATTACTGCTTTGGTTTTTAAGTATTAGATAATTGACAAAATATCTATGTAACTATTTTAAATATTCAATAGATATAGAAAATATCTAATATTTCTATTACATTGAATTATTTTTAGAAGTGATTCTGTCAAAAAAAATGTTGAAATAATGATGAAGCTTGCCCAGCTTCAAGTATACCTCAACTATACTTTTTAAAGAATTTATCTTAATTTCCACGTTTCATATCTCTTGTCATTTTTAGTTGCAGATTTAGGGTATCATATTTAAAATAATCAAAAATCTGAAGCTTAATTTTAAACTTTTAGATATAGCTAAATATTCATATAATTAAAGATTTAATGAATTGTTGAGAATGAATATGAAAGATTATGGTTAACTTGGTTCAAATTTTGTATGTGCTCAGTTCAAAATTTTAATTTTTTATAACCAAGTTTTCATCGTGTATAGCCATTATTTATATAAAATCGATGATATTATCTTATTAAAACACTATATTAGCAACTTTAAGTAAAAGTTACTCTTTAATAAGCTTTAAGCAACTAAAAATCAAAAATATTGTAATTTTTCCTCGTTTTAACCAGAATCTTTCATATGAAAATAGTTTCTTGTTTTTTCCAATTGTGCTCTATATTATTAATCTTTCTAACTTGTAAAATATTGTTATTTATGCTGTTATACTACTCAAAAATATATATTAAATATAATTTATTAATTATATCATGAAAAAAATGCTAAAATGGTCTAATTGTATTAATTAATGCCTAATGAGGCTGAGATGCTATAATTATCTTTTGGAAGATTGAATTAATTTTGCTTTTGATGCGATCCAGTTAGAAACTCCAGTGATTCTAGTGTATACTCCAGGGAGCCCGGGCTGAGCACAAGAGATACCAAAGCTTGTAATTCCGACCAGGATATGCTGGTTGTCATTAGAATAGATCAAAGGTCCACCACTATCTCCTTGGCATGTATCCTTTCCACCTTGCTGTGTTCCTGCACAGATTTGTAGCTCATTAGAAATAGAGTAACCTTGTTCTTTCATAACATTTGAGCATTCTTCATATGCAGTGATAGGAAGTTCAACTTGCATCAGCACAGGTGACAGTGGCCCATCTACCCTTGTTCTTCCCCACCCAATTCCGAAAAGAGACTTTGCAGCGTCAGCGTGCTTTCCATCATCCAATATGATCGATTTTGTAGGATTTGGATATGATCCTTCCAGTTTCCATAGAGCAACATCATTAAAGTTTGAGAGAGGGTTGTACTGTTCGTGTACATATCGCTGTGATACTTTGAATACCATTGCTTGTTCTTCCATAAGTGATCGACCTAGGTTATGTCTATGTAAAACTACTGTGAATTGGTTTATATCTCCAGAAGAGCAATGTGCAGCTGTAATAACCATGTTGTTTCCATAAAGTGTACCTCCACAGACGTGATTACCTTTCCATTGTAAGCTAGCCATCCATGGATATGCAAACTCTGGCTTTACCTCTGAACCGCCAATTACATTAGGTGTAAGAACAGTTTCTCCTACGCCAAATTCACTTATAGAGGGCTCTGGAGTAGAGAGCGTGGGCTTTGCATTTTTTGCAGCAATTTTTTCAGGCTTTAAAGATCTATTAATTGACTGGTTGCTGATTATGCGAGAATGAACAGAGAAAAAGTTACACAGAAATGTATGTAGCAGCAAATAAAATCGCCATGAAGAAATATGTGGTGGCATAGAAGAAATTATGAATAAATGAAGGATGAACCATTGGCAATATTAGCTACCCTACACCCAAGTTATACTCTTTTCAAACTTCGATCCTCCGTTTTACTTAAACTTTAATAGATTAATTAGGGTATCGAATGGTGTTTCAGATAATTTTACTAGTCCAAATTGACTGAGTTTTATTTCTCACTCAGTGTTAAAAGTTTTCAACTTGATTTTACCACTACAAATATGATATTATAATATAATATAGCTACGGAGTTAAGACCATATCATTACATTTCTTTATAACCTCTAACTTGAAATATTCTAAATTTAACAGTCTCATTTCCAATTTTGATCAACTATATATCAGTAGACTGCACATTTCATAAAATTCTTATGTAGAAATATGCATATTATAATAAAAGCTAGTTACGATATATTAGATATTCGATAATATATATTTACTATTATATTACGCTTAATTGATACAACTTACTTTGATAAGATTTTAATTATAAATTCAAGTTTAAAATGAGTAAGGTGATAGTTTTTAAATAAAAAACATTTCTAATGGTTATAAAATCATTAAATAACTATATTAAGCTAGTTTAAAAAGTTAATTATAATGACACTTGGATGACAATATGAACTTTTTCAAAACAAGCCAGTAGTTTTCTATTTTAAAATGAATACTAAGAATCGATCATACTTTGTTACTGATTGCCCTAAATGGAAATAGAGTATCAAACCGTGAAGTGGTCTAATTTTGCAAATTATCTACAATGCCCACAAAAAACTTGTAATTAGCTCTTTATTTTTATCTTAAAATTTACGCTGAACTAGCTTTATTCATTAAAGGAGATTCTTTAATTGATAGCGCGTTAAATTAGCCTATTGCAGTAATGAGCATGTATCTTTGGTTAAGGTGAGCTTAATTCTTATAGCATATTAAATTTAAATTTAATATTATATAGAAAACTTAGTATAAATAAGCAAGCTAGTATAACTTTTTAACAAATATAAAGCTATAAAAATGTTCTTACTGATGGTATATTTGGATATTTCTTGATTTTTCTTGAGCAAGATAAATTTGATGTGGCTAATAATTTAAACTAAACTACTTATGGTATTAGGCATTAATATTTTAATATGGTCAGCAACTAAAGATGTAATTTTTAAAAATTTTAAAAATTTGCTACATTAGCATTGTTAATAAAAATATATGCAAATATACTTTTTTCATAATAAATGAGGTGACTGGCTTTCTGCGCCTTCTAAATTATTTAGTTGATTATATTATAATCTCCGCATATACTGTCTACCAGATACAATATAAGATGATGTTTTGTTAAGTGTGCTTTAAATTGTATTATATACGCCAATATTATCAAATTAAACTGAAATTTATTATAATATTACATCATTTGAATTTATAATAATTTCCTTTGATTTTATTTTTTGATATTGCAAATATTGAAAACTCATGATGAATTCTAGACTGCTATTGGCTAGATTGACATATAATTAATTTTAAGTAATTTGAGAGGGTGAGTGAGTTTGGTGAATTTATAAACAAAGGAATAGGACGGTAAATTGTGCAAATTTAGTAAATATAATGGTACGACTTCCTTTTTGTAAAGCTTAATTCTCTTCTTCAAACAAATTTAAATAATACATATTTTAAAGCACTTCTTCGATTATTTATATTGAATAGTATTATTAAATTACTATTCATTTCACAGTCCTAATTTGATTAATCCACATATTCCGCAAGTTCTCAATATATTATATTTTCTCTGAACCCTTTTATTAAACTCAAAAATAGACCTATCTCAATTATTTTCTTTTATTTAAACTATATCAACTAAACATTATTACCTGTGGTGCTCTTTTAACTATTATTTTTTTAAAAAAAACTTTCAAATTTCAAAATTTTGAATCAATCATTTTTCATTAGTGTGCTTGTATTTTATTATGGCTTTTTCTTCAACTTCTCAAACTATCTACTCTACAAATGCCTCTATTCGTCCAAATCCTAAGCCACGTTTCCTCCGGTATATCTCTACTATTTAAAAAGTTTAAATTCAAATTGATTATTAATAATTTGATTTAGCGACCCCACTACAATCGAGTCAATATCTTCTGCTATTACTGGTATATCTAGCTATGTACGTAAAAATCTTCCTGAAAGCCTTAAAGGAAAGCAGTCCGGATTCAAGTCCTCGCCTTCAAATCAATCGAGTCCTATTAATTCCGAATCTGGATTTTCCGCTATAGAATCACTTCGCTCCTTCTCTACAGAAAGCAAAAACAAAGTTCTATTTGCAGACTTTGATTATTTTCAAGATAACCCTAATTCCCCAAAGTAAATTTATAAATGCTTTAATTTTTATCAAAAATACTAATTTTAGATAAAGAATAGAGTGTTTAGTATTAGGCTATCAAGACGGGTTTCAAATCTGGAATATGGAAGATTATTCAAATATTACTGATATAATTACCACTACCACCTTTTTGGGAAATGTTAAAAGCATGAAGGTAATTAAAATATAGTTTTACTAGAAATATTTTTTATTAA
>KQ964425.1:13211-26080 GCA_001566745.1 Conidiobolus coronatus NRRL 28638
AAGTTAACCAGAACCTCTCATATAGCTAGTAAATTTGATAGAATAAGCTAAGTTGATTAATCGTACATTATCAGATATTTCGCTAATTAAGATTTTAATACCGACTATTAGTTAAACAAGGTATTGGTATTTAATTATTCATATATTCTTAAAAATAAATTTATAAAATCCTTGTTACCAGATTAAATTATCAATGTTAGATTGTTTAAGTTGTTAAATATTTGCTCAATAAAAGTGAAATTGAACTGTTTTATAATATAAATCTAATGAAACTTATATATTTATACATCTCATATTGATAAATATATTACTTTTATAGAGTTTTTATAGTTTTTAGAACTCTACTTTGAGCTATATATTCTAAAAATTGGCTGTAATCTTATTTTAAAGCTTTTAAGCGTGTCAATGACTATTATCAGCGTTGAATATTAGGGGAATTGTAGTTTGTTATAACTTATATTTCAGTTAAATTTTTTAAATTAAAATTGACAAATAAAGTTAGAAAATTATAAAGATTGCTGTATTTTTTATTTAAGGATATTCTAATTTTTTGATCGATGTTAATTCAAATGATTATCAAGAATACTTTAGATTACATTAAATTTTATTTCGAATAGCCGATAAATATACAATTACGACAATTTAATACCATATAATAAGTTGTATATCGCTAATAAACTTAAATTTTTATTATATTAATGTATATTACTCTAAGCTTGGTTTATTCAAGTTGCTTCAATCGCGATTTATTATTTATAAAAGAAAATTCCAAAATTAAAAAGATTTGTTGTTATATATTTAATAATTAATTAACTTACCAAAATAATAAACTTTAGTTTGTTTAAATAAAGGTATATGAACATCAATAATCATTTTTATTCATCTTCTCCTTTTAAATTTTGAAGTAATGAGCTTATTTTATAGTTTGAGTATTTTTGGGGCTAATATTTTAACTCAAGAGGTTAAAGTAACTCACGAGGACCATACCTTAAGCGAGTTAGGTAGAGATTCAGGATGTTTTGGTATTGGAGGAAGTCCTGTTGAGTCCATTGAAGTTCCTAAGGACACAATTGTTGGCGTATTCAGCGAAGAAGGGTGTAAAGGCAAAATTCAGTTAATTCCCAATACAGAAGATCGCAATGTAAAGTCCTTAGAAGAAATTATCGATCAAGGAACTGCGTGGATTCAAAAATCAGCGGAATTAGGAAAATCGTTCAATAAACCTATTACGATTAATCAATTCGGGATAATTTCTGAGGCTCCTAAGCAAGATCCTTTTGTTAGCTTTTTCAGGTTTGAATAATATGCCGGATCCTTTTGAAGAATTTTCTAGGAAAAGTAGAGAAGATATTGAAAAACAGCTGGCATTAGAGCTAGATTCAGATATTCAAAATTCTGAAGCTGATGGTAGTAATATTCTCCCTCTAGCCTAGCATAGTATCTCTGCAAATTTCACAGCATAAAATACAGTAACTATTCCTAATTTAATATTGCAGTAAACTGCATATGATACCAGATTTAATAAGCTTTTATGTACGCAGATTCCATAAAAATATTTTTTGTTTGATACAGCTATATCATAACTTTATCATGTTGACTTGGTTTTAATATATATTATACTCGATTAAATATAACCCTGAGCCATAAAGCCCTTTATTTGGATTTATTACGAAATATAGTATTTATTTTTTACTAACCCGAGTTTTAAGCCTATTTCAAGCTTTAATAGTATTTATATTTATAATGCTAAGCCTCATTCTTATTACACTCTTTCTTGATTGATATTTCATAGATTAAAAAGAAAAATCTTTCTTATACAAGCTCATTATAGCATATATTTCGATAAAAGTTAAAAAGTTTACGAAAATAGGGCCAGGGTAAACTGTATTGAGTATTATAGAATATATAGAATCAAATTTGTTCATTTTAATACAGCTAATGGTTAAAGAAATTAGCGACCATTATACGGTTTATTAATAATAACCTCTTTATAACCATATTGCCAACTTAAGTAAACCGCATCAAAGTTATTATTCCTTATTCTCACAAGAATCATTAATATAGTGGATTAATTTAAAGCTGAAGCTTAAAAGATTAATCTTTGATTTGATAATATAGAGTTAATGATTTTAGATTTCCATAACATTATATTGACTGAATAAAGATTTCTCTTGTATTGAATGCGCAAATTCTATTGAAAATTAAACTATGTACGAGAGATTCTGGTTAAATCAAGGAAATTTGGCCCAAAATTTTTTATATGGCAAATTTATAATATATTTGATTATTACATGATTAAGGCGTATTAAACAATCTCTTTCACTAGTTAATATTTTTAATACAGTATTTTATTATATTATTATATACTTTTCTCCTTTATTTAATACTATATATGCTAGTAGCACGCTTGTATTAAAATTAAAATTTTGAACTGAGCTCACACAAAACTGAATCAAATTAACCAGAATTACTCATATTTAAAATTGTGTTTTATTAAGTCGCTCCACTCTGAGTTATTCAATTACAAGCGAATATCGGTATTAAATCAAAATAATATCACTCCAAAATCCATTATTCATCACGCTATATAACATAAATGCTTAATAGTATTAACCAATATACTAACATACCTCTTATTAGATATTTTATAACATCAAATAAGTTAATCTTCAATAGTTATATATTCTCATGAATTTGAAAGCAATTCACAGTTAAGACGGTAAGCACGTATAAATTACATTCAAAGAAAACTTAAAAAAATTTAATATGCATATTGCTTTATAAATATCAAAAATATTTGCGTGTAATTATAAAACGAATAAATTACATTCATTATTAATAAAATATCAACCGATACATTGATATTTGATAAAATATATTATGAGAACTAACCTCTGAAATTTAACATCAACAATCTAGAATTTAATCAAAATATTTGTTCAAATAAATTTAACTAAGCCAAATTTAAGGGGAATAAAACTTGAATTTCTGTAAATTGTTCTGAAATTTGCTTTACCACTTTTTTATATCCGCTTTATCATGTTTTAAACAAGACAATGCCTAGAATTTAATAAAGAAGTTTAATGTTATCTTACTGGCTAACTTATTAACAGAACAGATTAAATTATCTTGCAAGTAGTATTCTATTAAAAATTTTTGGTTAAATAATATAACACAATAAACATTTAATAAGCTTGTTAAACAAGAATGATACTATATATGTAAAATATATTTATTATTATATGCTATGCATTCTTATATAAACAAATATTAATGCTACATAAGATATAATTAGTGTACAGAGCTTGTTATATTTAAATAAAATGATGAAATGATAGCTTGAATAACACGTATTTTATCTCAAATGTATTTAATTCAAACCTTTCTACTAGATATCTTAAAATCGCGAATGAAGCTATAACAAAAAATTAGAAATAATACTCGCTAATACTAAGAAGCTTTTGAAGAATTTGATAAACAAGTTTATATGAGTAGCGTAAGACAATACATAATTCAAAGCTTGTAATAAACAGCTTCTTTATAATTAATTTCAACGCTTTAATAAGCTACAATGGCGATCTGTATGTATTGGCGAATATGATTCAATTCATACAGAAGAATGAAACATTTCTCCAACTAAAAATCCAAATGAAGCATACCTTCTACCATACTGAGATTTATATTAGCTGAAATTGACTTAAGTCGTCATGTAGCGTAAACTTATAACTATATAAAAATAATTTCGTTTAACTAGATATCAATTTTTATATTTATATAATTCATAAATTATTATTTAGAAATACTATATATCACAGCTATAACTACATAAATCGTGTTACTGGTTTTAATAAGAGCGAAAAATTATCAAATATAGTATACTCTAGGAAATTCCACTTGAAATTATGTTAAAACAGTGTGTGACGACTTGGCATAAAAAATAGGGGAAGGTTTCAAATTATACTAAAAATTTGCCCCTTATCCAGTTAACTTAATTTAGATTGCCCCTAATACATTTGATGTTTTTATGAAGTATAAAAGCAAATAGAATATCTGTAAATCAACAATATTGCAAAAAAAGATATAATAGTAGTTACTTAACTAAAAATTCTGCTAAATAGTTAATTATATTTATATTAAATTATATAGTCTTCACTGCACAACATTTCAATTTTATTAAACCTTTAAAGACAAGTTAATCCTGTAGATAAATTGCCTTATTAAGTAACCACCCCAAATTTGTTAAATTATAAATTAACTAGTTGTGATATAAATATCAAGGTCACATTGCTTAGCTGGATATTAGCTTGTACTACGTTTGAATTTTAGTATAAAGCTAGTTTGATTTTAATAATAATTAATAGATATATAAGTGTGCTAGAGAGAAGTTTTGAAATAATATTTAATTTTACCTTAAGTCTAAACAATAATGAAATTACTCAATTTATTGCTGATTAGCTCATCACTAACTGCTACCTATATTCAGTCAGACTATATCAACCCTTACAAGCTACACGAATCTCCTAAACCTGATCCTCTAATTTGCAAACTTAATAATAAGAGAAAAAAATGGTCCCTTGATGATTTTAAATCATCTGAAGAATTCACCCCAATACTAGACTCAATAGCATCAAAGCTACATTATCACCTACCCCTCAGCAAAGAGGAAATCTCCCGCAATTTCATTGAGCAAGGGTTAAACGTAGAAAAGTATAACATTCAATATTTTAACCTTGACACGAAGTTAGAGTCCGCTGCCAATGACATAATTTACAATTACGAATTCTTTGGTAATTTGGGTCAGTTTAATATGATGAATTACAAAGTGATTGATGGTGATAAATTAGCTATTCTTTTTGTAAAGGTTAAGGATTATGAAAAGTTTGACAGCTTGAAGTGCGATGATGATTACTATTTTTAACTACAATTTAATAGTAGTTGAATTAGACAATGTATAATGTTTATAAAATAAAAAATGTTAATAATATAGTATGCTAGTGCTAGGCTAAATTTGAATATTTATTAAATGTTAACTATTATTTATATTATATATTATATGTTTAACAGATATAAATACTTACATGTATTGATTACGCTAATTCATTATAAACTATCTATTTTGAAATGTATATAAATTCATTATAATTTAAGAAAGCGGCGTTAATTATAAGGCTTAGTCTATCTCATTCTGTAAAGCAATAAAAAAATTTCAAACATATTTATAATTTATGTCTAAGATTAATCTTTTGACTCTTATTATATGATCCATTTAAGATAAGAAGCCATTTTCAAAATCTATATCAATGAAAGATTCTGGCTAAAACAACGACAAATTTGCCTAAAATTTCTTATATGAGTAATTCTGGTTAATTTGATTCAAATTTTGTATGAGCTTAGTTCAAAATTTTAACCGTGGTATAAGCAACCTATTAGTATTTATATCAGTTATTTAAAAGAGATTATCTTATAATATTATATTAAAACGCTGTTTTGTTAGCTTTAACTAACAAAAAAGATTGGTTATACGCTTTAATCAGATAAATAATAATAATATTGTAGATTTAGCCTATAAAAAATTTTGGACAAATTTTCCTCGTTTTAACCAGAATCACTCAAATGAAAATTTGCAATATTTTTGATTTTTAGTTACTTAAAACTTATTAAAAAGTAACTTTTATAGTCAAAGTTGATAATATAGTATGTTAATACGATATTATTAACAATTCTCTATTAAATAATGACTATACACGATGAAAACTCTATTTTAAATAAAAATTTTAATTTAGCTCATACTAAATTTGAACCAAGTTAACCAGAATCTTTCAATATATTATATTAAGCAAAGGTGATTAATTCCACCTTCAATGAATAGAAAAACAATTCAAAGATTCTGAGAAGATTTCGTCAAAGAATATTTAACAAAAGAACTTGGTGTATTATGTAATATAAATATATCATTTTTATCAATTAATACAATAAAAAAGAATTATAGATTAGAATTTATCGATTTAAGGGGATTTCTTTAAGAGTCTAAAATTTTACACTTAAATTTTTGGGTTAAATTTTATAGTGGAGTATTAAATCAACCTCAGTGGGAGCATACAACCTTCTTAACTAAGTATGCTATAGAGTAATAGGTTCTTCATTATATTAAACTAAATTTTCTTCAGCTTCAGATCACACTAACACCATTTAATTCCATTGTTATGTTGTCTTATGATTTCATTAATATACTGTTTTAGATAATTAAAAACGCTACTCTAGTTATATAAAAAATATTCTAAGATATATATAAATCAGCTTAATTTAATTTTTATATTAATATTTTGCATTATAGACTAATATAATGTTTCAAAATTCAAATAACCAAAAAGCATCCATCGATTTACCAAATTATAATCATTAAAGAAAAGTTGATTTGAGAATAATATAAATAAGCTTAAAAATAACAGCATTCAAACTTTTCGGTTAAATATTTATAAGCTATCAGCTCTATACTAATCAATATTAATTAATACTAAAGTCTGTTGAGAAAGTTTAGATGATTTAAAGTGAATTACTCAAGTCTAAAACTTAAGCATATAAAGGTAATTAACATTTAAGCAATACAAACATATTAGTATTTTAATAAGTATATATAATAAAGTTAATAAATTTATTAAAAAAACTAACTAAAAGATAGAAAAACTTGGACTTGCATAGTATTTATATATTATTATTATTTTATTAATAAATATGATGCACGATATTTTATAAAATATTTTCTAATAGACTATTAATTATTAGAAGATGTATTGGTATAGTAAAGATTCATATACAAATTAAAATATATTTCCTTATTTTAGTTTTATTAATATTTGATTAATGTATCTAGGTAAATTCAAGATTCAATATTGAGATATTATAGTTTATACTCTACTAAGGTAAGACATTGACAACATCACTAACAACGTTATTTAATATTTCCCCTCGAACTAGTGACTGAAGTAAAGGCATATTGTAGCATACGTTGAATCCAATTAAGCTACCACAGCTGTAGGTCGCAGGACAATCTGAATCTCTGGAGCAGATACAATAATCTTGCAATGCGCAGTGACGAGTGTTTGAAGGAGGTCTGACAGGGAGGTTTTCCGGGCTTAGTATTCTATTGCTAAAATCATTACTTAATAGCCCATTGGGGTCATATTTTTGAACTGCTGATCTAAATTTAGAGATATCATACCTATTAGAAAGGATTTCGTGTCTGAAGTATGTAAGACCATTCTTTCCCCAGTGTGGGCGACCTCCATGTTTAAAGATGAGGAGCTGAGTGAGAGATTGCGTTATAGAAAGTCCATAAGGAGCATCAACAGTGGGATTTAATCGCATAGAAGATATCAAGTCGATATGGAATGTTTCTCTACCCTCTGCAAGGGACATAATTCCTCTGGCAGAGGGACTAAATCTAAAGAATAAGCCAGTCAACGGAAATGCAGTAGGATATTTGTTAAAGAGAGCTTTCATATCAGCGATTACTGCAGGAAGTTTGCTCAAAGGGACTCCTATTGAATATTCATCAGGTAACAAAGCTAGTCCTTCTCCAAAAGTAGGATCCCATGGACATTCATCACATTTATTTGCCATCAATTGATAAGCGGTACCTATAGCTGGGTTCTTAAAATGACCGTTTTCTGTAAAAATTTGAGGTTTTAATAAATTAAAGTGGTAAAGAGATAACTCGGTTTGATCTTGAAGCTCGTTAGCTAGTAGTGTACTGTTTGAGAGTTGTATGAATTCGAAGAGCAGTTTAGATGCTGTTGCAGCAAATGGAGAAATGTTTGGTATATAATTCGTTTTGGCATTGCCTTCAACATTGTTATCAATATACGATCCTTCTGATATGACTAGCCCATTGCTAGTTGGAAACCACCAAAACTGGAACCAATCGTTCTTTCTAGCTAAATTTATTAGTGCATTTGGAGTGTTGGTTAACAAGTCATCTTCTATTCTGTAGTTATGAATTCTCATTTTGAATGATGGAACCACTCTAAGAGTTACATCTACAAATATACCTAACAAGCCTAAGCTAACTCTAAAAGCATTGAAGTCCGGATCTCCTTCTTTTATCTTTCTCAAGTTACCTTGGCCATCAATATAAGTAATTCCAACTAAGTATTCTGACAAGGTATTAGGGTGGTTTAATGTAGATCCATGCGCACCTAAACTAACAGCTCCGCCAACTGTGATTCCACTGTAAGCAGGAATGTGGTTAATAGTAACACCAGCTGCGTTCAACCTATTCAAAGCATCAACCAAATCAAGTCCAGTGCCTATAGTAGCAGTCATTTTTACTTTATCAACAGTGACTTTATTAAAATTCTTCAAGTTAATCGGAATTCCATGCGTACAGATAACATCAGTGGTTGAATGACGATTTCCAATAACCTTAATATTCGTATTAGATTTAATTGCATTAGTAACTATTGATCTGAGCTCATTCAATGATTTTGGAATGATAATGGAACTCTTAGAATTACACTCAATTTTTGTTTGGTAACTCGTATAAGAGAATCCAGATATTAATTGAGTAACAAGTAACAAATAGGTTAAAATCATTATATTATATAGAATGGTTTTATATTAAATAGAATTATCAATTTTAATTTTGCCTCTAGCGGTTTTATCCAATTTATGTGTAAACTATTGAAATTATAATATTATATCAATATTATATCAATATTAAAATTTTGTTGTAATTTTGTAGAAGTTACTCATAGAGAAGATTTACCTCTGAAAAGTATTCAAGATAAGCAGAGGGTTTATATACTTTCCTTTAATATATCATCCATTTTATTAATTTCTCCAGATTTTTATCCCTTAAATAATACAAAATTGACTTTACTGCTAAAATTTTTAAAACCTGGAGAGTCATGCGCTAGCTTTAATATGGCTAAATATGATATTTTAAAGGCTACTAATTAGTGCAGTTTTATTAGATTAAGGCTAAATAATTTTATTTAATCTACAAAGTAAACTAGTAAACTAACACATTATCAACTTCACGTTTCAGACATGGAAATCTCCATAAAAGATTATACCACACTAAACTTTATCCATATATTGGTAAAAATATTTAGACGATTTTAAGGTTAGTGAGATAAATGATTCAATTTATATTAATATCATACTTCTACAACTTACAGTTAAACAATTAATGCTAATAAAACTATTCTTCCACTTCACGTTTAATATCACTTATCTTATTTTTATAATTTTAGCAAACACGTTATTTTTTTTAAAAAAATAATCGTACCTTAACTATAATCAATGCCCTTATTAGGCTATAGTTTAATTCATATTAATAATATTTAAATATCCAGATAGCTCAGTTTAGATTGAATATAGCTTGAAATTAGGATACAATAATTATAATTTATAATATTAAAATTTCAAAATCTATTATAAGCAGTAGAGTTATTTTATCGAATATAATTATGAATTTATTTTATCTAATAATGGTATTAAATTGAAATTTTTAGAAAATAGGGAATTAAAAATTAATTAATTTTTGTTAGTAATATTACTAACTTACTATTGGTTAATTTTTTGATAAAGCTTTGAATATTTGGTTCTCTTATATTACCATATTAAATAAAAAGACCTTGATATACATCTAGTTATAATAAAATTCGTGACTAATATATGATATTTGTATCTAGATTAGAGTTTATTTACCTTTTTAATGCTGAAATACATTTATTAAGTTAAAAATAATCAAATCTTGGATCAAATGGCTTCTCCTTTATAGAAATTTTATATTTCGATTTTTATCTCTTTTCTGACAGATCACTTTGCCAGATTTCACCTAGGGGTTAAAATTTAATTCTCTTGAATTACCAGTAGAGGTTTTAGTAGATAAGTAGATAGAAATCTCGCTTTAAATCTATCTTTTACAATTATGAATTTAATCTAACTCCTTTCAACAGTTCTGAGTGTGTTATTTTAGCATAATTAAGCATACAATTCTTCATAAGTAATTAAACGATTTCCGACAAATTATTAAAATAGATGAATATAGCTAATTAATAAAAGATATCAAAATATTTACATTTTATTATTTATACCTAGTTTTTTTGCTGCACTTAATGATTAATTTATCATAGAAAATAAATAAGGATGTTAAATAAAAAACATATAAATATTAAATATTTATATTGTTTAAATTTTTTGCTCTACTTTCTTAACACCATCTAACGATATATTAAAATGATAAGTAAAATCTGACTAAATATTTACTTATTACTTCTAAATAATAATTCATAATATATAAAGTGTAAATATATATATATATAAGTAACAGAAGTTTAGCAATATTACCAAAACATTATTATTGAAAGTGTTATATGAGCTGCTATGAATATTTAATAGAGAAATAAATTTAAATTTTATACAAAAATACATAAATCATCTGATTATTATAAGAGAGTTTAACTACTAAAATCACATAAAAATTGATTATTTTAGCCAATAAGAAGCAAATTTAAAGTTTCTTTAATGGCTATTTGTGTAATTTAATGTTCGAAATTATTAAAGTATAATTAACAAATAAAAATTCAAATTTGTACACATTTCTAAATAATAAAATTAATTTTAAAATTATTGACTAATATAGTAATATTAAGCTTATTGATCGTTTATAAATATGTTTTTCACCCAAATTTTTATTATTAAAACTGGATTTAATAAAATTTAACATTATTAAAAATTTAGAAAAAGTAAAAACTTGATTTTAATATTTGGCGTAAATTGGTAATGCAATATTATTATATTATTATTTAATGTAGGAATTCTTATATCAACAATTGGAATGTGGTGGTAGCGTGTTACTTTGTATAAGTAACGTAGTCATACTATCTTATTAATATAAAACTATTAAATAAAAATTATTAAACATACTAACAATTTATTATAGATACCATAAAGTCGATCACACGTAATTCGTTTAACAAGCAATTTATATTTTAGAGTGCAGAGAATTAACAGTTTTATTTATTGTTTATTGCATGCAGCTTGTGAATATTATTAAAAAATATTCTATTAACTAACTTTAAATATACTTTTGACTATTGTGTAGTTGAATGTGAGTTAGGTCTGACAAAGTATATCACACTGCTAAGTAGTGTAAAATAAATAGAGAATTTTGTAAGTAAGTAATATTTTATTATAAGAAATATAAAAAAGTTTTGTTTTAGATAAAATATTTATTACTAATACAAATTTATAGCATTAAGAGTATGGATTAGTTATTATATGAATGGATTATATTCTTAAACAATAGGGTTATTCATCAATGAATATTTAATATCTAATTATCCTAATTAACTATCAATTATACATTATTTTGAGTTTAATTTAGTATTGTACAGTTGGTTTTATATAATAGTTGAAGATATAACTTGATTATGATAGATGTGAGTTTTGTAATACTGCACTAAATGTTAGATTAACAGGCGTTAAATCAAATGTTACTACAATCTCATAATATGCTTGATAATAGCGATTAATCTAAATATTCTCAACTAAGTAGCGATAAAGGCGATATATATAAGCAAAAGGTTTCCACTATACATTTATTAAAAAACTTTGACAGTTTTATCTATTTAATTAATTTAACAGCAAAAATGGCCAATTTTAGCTCCTATTTAATTCAATTTTCTTTAGTATTATTAAGTCAAGTGAGAGGCGCTCAAAATTATGATACTAATTCCTTAGCCAGCCCCTATTTTGGTTCCCTCCCTCAAGGTGAATTTGATCAAATTTGGTCCCAAGTTCAGCAAACTTTGAATCAATACGACAAAGGTCAATCCGGCGCTTATAAACCTCCTCAAAAGTCAAGTTGCCCTAGTCAAAGCCAACAGCAAAAGCCTGTCGAAAAGCCATCAGAAAAGCCTGTCGAAAATGGTAATAATGGAAAAATAGTTGACATTTTATATCCTAATAAGCCTTCTAAGCCTGATCAGCCTCAGCAAGAGCAAAAGCCTCAACAACCCAAACCTGAGCAACCTCAGCAACAAAAGCCTGCTGAAAAACCCGCTCAAAACGGCAATAATGGTCAGACCGTAGACACCATATATCCTAATAAGCCATCTAAGCCTGACCAGCCCCAGCAACAGAAACCTGTTGAAAAGCCCTCTCAAAATGAAAAAAATGAGCAAATTGTCGATATTTTATACCCTAACAAGCCCTCAAAGCCCGAGCAACCTCAGCAAGAGCAAAAACCTCAACAGCCCAAACCTGAGCAACCTCAGCAACCTCAACCCGAAAAACCTCAGCAATCTCAACAGCCCGATATGCAATGCACCGCTCGCGTACCAGACAGCGATCCATGTAGCAAGTCTACCGCTAAAGATCAAGGAAAATTCGGGACTCAAATGAACCAGCCTTATCCAAGTGGTCAATGTACCGAATGGGCCGATGCCAGATACAAGGAGCTCTTCGGTGTTAATGGTCAATTGAACGGAGATGCTCGTCTCTGGGTCTCAGATGCTCGTAGAAAGGGAAATTATCAAATCTCTCCTCAACCTTCTGTCGGTGCTATGGTAATAACTCAACCTGGAGTCCTTGGAGCTGGAAGTACTGGACATGTAGGTATTGTGGAAAAAGTGTATAGGAACGGAGATGTTTGTGTAAGTAACTGGAACTACCCCACTCCTTGGAAGACTACTTATATTAAGCAAAAGGGGCAAGCTTCTGGCGTAGATTATATTCATAAGAATGGTGTCCAAATTAAGTGCTAATTTATAAATAATAGGCAAATTTAATTATTAAATTAATAAATATTAAGCTATTCTAAATTAATTTCAAAACTTTTAAATAATTAACCAATATTCAAT